>JBBPBX010060519.1:0-21419 GCA_038048925.1 Garcialebias charrua
GTTATGCGTCACCACTGATGTGTCGCGTTTGTTACGTGTCACCCCGACAACCCGGAAATGTGTTGTGGGTTTCCAAATGGTGGCCGTGGGAGCGTGCACGGTATGATTTAAACAAGAATTTAACAAGATTAACATTTAAAAACATTTATTTGTTAGTTTGAAATTATAGTAAATGTGTGTCTCAGTCTAACATTTGCCTAATAAATGCACTTTGGTGGTCAAATCAGCTGTATTTATAAAATAGTTTTGGTGCTCCATGAACGTGCATAGAGGAAAAAGAAAGGAGGAGCGTGGCTTGTTTCTCTGAAATTTAACGAGAAAAGCACCTAAACAATTTTTTTATTTGCTCAAAATTATAGCAAATATGTGTCTCAGTCTAATATTTGCTTAATAATTGTACTTTAATGGTCAAATCGGCTTTATTTAAAAAATAGATTAGCTGTCTCGGTACTCCGTGAAGAGGATGAGAAACAGGAAGGAGGAAGCGGCTTGTTTCTTTGAAATTTAACAAGAAAAGCACCTAAACAATTATTTGTTTGCTCGAAAGTATAGCAAAGGTGTGTCTCAGTCTATCACTTGCTTAATAAATGCACTTTAAAGGTTCAGTATGTAACTTTTCTAATAATATATTTTTAACATATTTCTTCACTCTGCCACTATCTCCTGACAGATTGATGTTAGACAAAGTAATCTCTGAAAAAAACTATAAAAAAATATTGTCCCCTTGCTTCTCCCGGTGGTAAATAAGTATTTCTAAAAAGCCACAGTGACCCGTCGTTAACCAGCCAATAAAAACAGAGTTTTTAATCAGCCAATAAAAACAGAGTTTTTAATCAGCCAATAAAGCTGTGTTCCAGTTGTCCTGAACATAACTTCACGCCCCAACCCATGCCCCCGCCTGTCCCAGCCCCAGCGCCGCGCACGTTGTCGTTCAAAGGATTGGAAAGCGATGCAGGACTGTTTTGTATGTGACACAAATGTATTAAATTCCCCTTCTTCATCCCTGATATTGACTTTTTTTTTTTCAAAAGTCAAATTATCGCTTCCTTCGCCGCTCTGCACCGCTCCCTCCGCACCGCTCCCTCCGCTCCCTCCGCTGACTGCAATGGATGAGGAAATGAATTTGTCACGAGCTAATTAAAATCGGGTTCAACGTGGCTGCCCGAGGCTCTGCAGATTTCCTGGTCTTCTGGTGTGCTGGACCAGCGCTCCATGGTTTTATTTTATTTTATTAGAACGTTTTATTAACATATAAACACAGAATATCGCAGAGGCTCCGAGAGGACATGCAGTGGAGGCGGAGCTGATCTCAAGTTCAGCAGAGCACGTGGGAGCAGAGCCATACATGGCTCTGAGGGGGAGGGAGCAGAATGCTTTTCCCTGTTGAAAATATTTCTAAGTGCTGCGCTCTACAGAAAGTTACATATAGCACCTTTAATGGTCAAATTAGCTGCATTTCTCCGAGGTGGTGCAGCTGTTTTGACGGTTCCAAGCAGAGAGCAGAATGAGGGTCGGGACTGTATGGCAGGCCAATTGAGTCATTAAAAGCTGACTAAGATTCTCAGTCATCCAGGACATGGTAAATTCTAAAAAGTGCTAGACAAAAAACAAAGTATAAAGTATAGTGTAATAAAAAAAATGTCCAGTTGTTTTTGTCTTGAAATTTTTGGAATTTGTCATTATAGGAACGTTTTCCTATTACAGTACATGATACAACAGCCAACACATGCCATACAACTATTACTACTCTGCACCCATCAAGTGGCTGAAAGTGGTACTGCTCTTCTTTTTTTTTCAGTCAGAATAAATGGAAATGGTCATATCTCAGCCAAAAAATTTTATAAATATGGGGAAAAAAATCCATAAATATGTTGCTTTGGCTTATAAGTCGCAAGGCATGTAAATTATGGAAAAAATTGTGACTTATAGGCCAAAAAATACGGTCCTTTCTTTAAAGTGCATTGACCACACATTTTGAGGTGTCAGGGTTCATACAGCTGTTAAGCTGGTAATTCAGGGCAGAATGAGGCATCAGGGTGTCATACAGCTGTTAATAACAAAATATATGATGATCTGACAGGTTAACTGCTACGTCATGGTGTGATACGGCTAATTAAATAGAAGCATATGGTGATCTCACAGCGGATAGATACAGCCATCAGTTTGCACTACGCATATGGTGACCATTGCTATGTGTATGGTGATCTGACTATGTATGCTGGCCAAATAGAGCACGGCCATTGTCACTTTTGTTTGTTTGTTTGTTGTAGTTGTTTTTTTGCCAGTCAGTCTGTCACACATTCGTCCTGTATCTAACATTTGACTGGGATGCATGATGACATAAAATTCATATCCCGGTGATATCTACCGGTAATATATTATGATGAGAAGCTACACGCCAACTACAGCCAGCTAGCTTCTCTACTTAGCTCTCGAAGAAAACAGACTTTAACACCATTTACGCCCAGTTTTCAACTAAAAAAAATGTAATGATAAATATTGCTTTTTACTTACTTCCACAGTCAGATAACTTTTAGCTCGAGGAGATGAAGCCCTCCTGTGGAGAGGACCGGGTAGACCGGCAGAGCTCCATCTAGCTCACTCTGAATTTTGTCGTTGGCCAGCAAGCACATACAAAAAAATATATATAAACGCCAGCACTTCAGCATTAAACACGGTGTTGTCATTATTGTTTTAAAAATCTTTAAAATAGGTCCAGCCGCTGCTCGGGTCTGAGAAATTGCAATGCAAATGGCGAATCGGGTTTCCGGTGGAAGACTGAATCTCCACCGTCCAACCAGTTATTACGTCCCTGACCAAGGGCCAACATTGCGCTGACGTCACATCTAGACCTAACAAGAACCAGACCTGGGACCCCACAGAAGTAGGTCCCAAAAATTGGGCGGGTTCCACCACTGAAGGCACTGTGGATAAACCAAGCAATCGGCCCGAACTAGTTACATATTTTTCGGTGTGTATAGGTCGCACCTTTTTATGGTTTTTTCAAGGCCTGCGACCTATACACCAGTGCGACCTATTTACAGATTTTTTTTCCATATTTTTAGACCAATTTTTGGCTGAGTTATGACCCTTTTTCACTTTTGCATAAAATGGTGCAGTACCACTTTCGGCCACTAGGGGCGCAGTGCAGTACCACTTCCAGAGGAGTACACCGACCCAAGAAGAAGAAGTAGACCGTTTCCAGCTCATGTGCCCGAAAAAAAGCTCCTCTGCTCGGACTGATTCTGTCTGCCTCCTGGGCTGGATGTAGCTTATGTTAGCTCTGTTTGTTTGTTGTTTGTTAGCAAGATAAGTCAAGAACCACTCAGCGGATTTTTCTGAAACTTACAGAATGGAATCACAGTGTGGACGTTTACAAGTGAGTACCTTTATTAGATGTTTGAGATAAAAAAAATAAAAAAACAATCTTTTTATAGCATTTAGCTTCTAGTGTTAGCTTCTGTATTTGTTATAAATAGCTTCGAAACCACTCTGTGTATATTGTTTCTGCTTACAGAGTGTAATTATAGGAGCTTTAATGTACGTTACTATGGTCTCGAGAAAACATTTGACCTAAAATTCGATTTTTTTATTCGTGTTCTGAGAGGCGGTCTTCCCGTGTTAGCATTCGTTTTTATTTCTGTTTACTTCTGTTTACGTCATAACTAGCTTCAAAACCACTCTGTGTATATTTTTTCTGCTTATAGAGTGTAATTATAGGAGCTTTAATGTACGTTACTATGGTCTCGAGAAAACATTTGACCTAAAATTCAATTTTTTTATTCGTGTTCTGAGAGGCGGACTTCCCGTGTTAGCATTTGTTTTTATTTCAGTTTACTTCTGTTTGCTTATAAATAGCTTTGAAACCACTCGGTGTATATTTTTTCTGCTTACAGAGTGTAATTATAGGAGCTTTAATGTACGTTACTATGGTCTCGAGAAAACATTTGACCTAAAATACAAAAAAAATTTAATTCGTTTTCTGAGAGACGGACTCCTCTCATGTTTAGCTTTGTTAGCTTCTGGCAGACATTAGCAGCAGAGCTAAACACTCGGTCCATATTGCCGGGTTGACTCAGCGGTCACGCTGCGCGTCAGCGGTGGATGACGCGTTACGTCGGCGGTGACGTAGGTGCGACCTATACAAAAATGTGCAACCTATTTATGGATTTTTCCAATTTATTGATAAATATTGGACACTGCGACCTATACAACGGTGCGACCTATACAACGGAAAATACGGTACATAGGAGCCCGAAATGGCCCTGTGGCTAAGGGGCAAGAGTTAGACAGGATCTGTTTCTGACAAAGAAACCCAGTTTAACTTTCAGTTTCCTTACGTATTTTTTGTACACAATGGCAGACTCCTGTATCATCTGCCTGAGAGTAGTAGATGGAAGAGTCCTTGTGCTGGGTGGGTGTGGTCCTTAATGCATGCTTCATGCAGACATCGGCTGTGGTAGAAGTCCTGGACGGTTTGGAGACTGCGACCACGACAGTGATGTCCTCTGCTGTTTGCACCACCCTCTGTAGTATTTTCCGTCTCTGACTGGTGCAGTTCCCATATGTAAGAAGCACGTGTTATTATGTAAGGTTTGAAAGTGCAATGCACAAAAACAGGTTTAACAGGCTAACAGGCTAAAGGAAAATTACAATTACAAAATGATTCAGTCAATATGCCATCATTGGACAAGGGATCCATAAGAATTAGTATTTGTTTTATTAAACTCTGTGGAAATGTATTAGCAATTGTGCAAATATGACTACAAATAAAAATAACAAGTAATACAGAACAAATTCAATTCAATTTACAGTATTTATATAGCCACAACAGAAGTCGTCTCAGGGCACTGAACAAAAAAAATTATTAATAACTAAATTTAATATACCAATTTATACCCATTTCCATCTTGTTTGTATTTGTCAACAATAATCCCAATAGCTTTTGTCATAGTTTTAATACTTGTGCTTTAATTCGTTATTAGTTTTTGTCTTGTTTTTATCTGGACAAAATACTGTTGATGAAAACTGCAAAACAATTTGAACACTGCTGCAGGTCTCCCTTAAAGATGGTTTAAAGTTAGTTGGCTGCTTTTTTCTTTCTTTCTACAAATGCTGCTAGATTTGGACTGTGATGGTTCATGAGATCAAATTAAAACTACAGTATTTAGATGGAGACTTTTCTGCATCACCTGTATCTCACTGTGTTGCGACTGCTGTCTACAAGTTTGAACTGCATTTAGCGAGACAGCTTTTCTCCTAAACTAGTAAAAGCCATCACAGATGGTTTTTATTTAGTTTCTATAATTGTAGAGAGCTAGAGCAGTATTTTTTGTTTGTATGTGAACATGTTGCAAATGTTGGTCCAAATTCCTCTGAGTTTTTATAAATGTGTTGTTAAGAATCAGCACCTTCAAATCTGAGGCCATGGTCCTCAGTCGGAAAAGGGTGGATTGTTCTCTTCAGGTCGAGGGTGAGGTTTTGCCTCAAGTGGAGGAGTTCAAGTATCTCGGGGTCTTGTTCACAAGTGAGGGAAGAATGGAGCGTGAGATTTGGCAGATGGATTGGTGCAGAATCTGCAGTATTGTGGACTCTGTGCTGGTCCCTTGTGGTGAAGAGGGAGCTGAGCTGTAAGGCAAAGCTCTTCGTTTACCAGTTGGTCTACATTCCTACCCTTACCTCTGGTCATGAACTCTGGGTAGAGACTGAAAGAATGAGATTGTGGATACAGGAGGTTGAAATGAGTTTCCTCTGCAGGATAGTTGGACTCTCCCTTAGAGACAGGGTGAGAAGTTCAGTTATCAGGAGAGACTCAGAGTAGAACCACTGCTCCTCCACATCAAGATGAGCCAGTTGAGGTGGATCGCCATCTGGTAAGGATGCACCCATGGTGCCCCCCAAGGGAGGTTCTTCGGGCATGTCCAACTGGGAGGAGATCCCGGGGAAGACCCAGGACACGCTGGAGAGACTACGTCTTTCGGTTGGCCTGGGAACACCTTGGGATCCCCCCAGAAGAGCTGGTGGACCTCCCTGCTCAAGCTGCTGCCCCGAGACCTAACTTTAGAACAAGCGAAATGTAATGGACAGACAGATGGACGTTGAAAATGTGCAAATATTTTACATTGTTGTCTTCAACTAGACCCCAGCAGTTGCAGACCAATTAAATACTTACTACTTTATGCATTCAGTCAATCAAAACACTTCTTTATCAGTATGTAGATGTTCCATTTGGAGTCTTGTTTGCTTGCATTCTTGATATGGAAATTTCAAAAGGCTGTTGGTATCTCAATGTTTTGATTGACATTTCACCTGATCTACATGAACACCAATGTCCAGCCCCTCCTGTTGTCTCCGCTCCACTTAACATTAGATCTCTGTTATTTAAACACACATGTACCATACACAGAAAGATGTCACACAGTAAGAATTTTAAAACGTATCAAAATATGTACAGACTTGATTACTTCCGCTCAGCTGAGCAATCTTCACCAACTTGGGGTGGGGCTTTAACACAGCAAAAAGTAAAAAAAATAATAATGAAAAAAATAAAAAGCACCAATAGTCGACCAGAAGTCACTCATCGCTCTGTTCTCCGTCTTCCTGTGCACTGAAGCCATGAAAGTCCTCTTCTTCAATGTCAGAATTGAAGAGGCTCAAAAGACGTCATTATACGCTGGCTCCCTGTTGCTGTTGACGTCAGAATCAGGTGTATTGGCCAAGTATGTTGACACACACAAGGAAATTGTTTCCGGCTGTTCGTGTCTCTCTAGAAAATGTCTCTCTAAACATCTCTAAACATGCTAAAAACTATACAGATACTTTACATAAAACGTACAAATAATACACAATATACAGAAAGATTCGCATCACATGGGGGTTGTGAATGGGTTGGGGGTCACGCTGATGGATGTCTGATGATCAGCTGTTGATGATGGTGATGGCCTGGGGGAAGAAACTGTTCTTGTGTCTGACAGTCTTAGTGGACAGAGATCTGTAGCGTCTGCCAGACGGGAGAAGTTGGAACATGTTGTGACCCGGGTGTGTGGAGTCTGTGATGATTTTTCCAGCCCGTTTCCTGGTTCTTGCGTGGTACAAGTCCTGAATGGAGGGCAGTGAAGCCCCAATGACTTTCTCAGCTGTCCTCACTGTTCGCTGCAGCCTGTTCCTGTCCTGCCTTGTGGCTGCTCCAAACCAGACTGTGATGGATGTACACAGGATGGACTCAATGACTGCAGTGTAGAACTGGATCAGCAGCTCCTGAGGCAGGTCCAGCTTCCTCAACTGGCGTAGGAAGTACAGTCTCTGCTGGGCCTTTTTGAGGATGGAGGTGATGTTGTGCTCCCACTTCAGGTCATGTTCCCAGGAACCTGAAGGACTCTACTGTAGACACGGGGCTGTTGAAGATTTTGAGGGGCAGCAGTTCTGGGGGTGTCTCCTGAAGTCCACTCTCATCTCTACTGTCTTCAGTGTGTTCAGCTCCAGTTTGTTCAGGCTGCACCAGGACATCAGTCGTTCCACCTCCTGTCGGTACGCAGACTCGTCATCACTGATAAGTCCAATGACTGTAGTGTCATCTGCGAACTTCAGGAGTTTAACAGACGGGTCATTAAAGGTGCAGTCACTGTTGACGTCACTCTCCATCGTGCTGTCAGCATCAACCCGCAGTAGTCCAGCCTTTCGAAATCCATTGATGATAGTGGATTTTTTTCCACATTGTCCCATGCTGTCAGGACCCACTGGCAAACGTGAGCAAAAGTTGCTTTGCGCATGCGGCCAGTATTCGTAAACGATTTCTCATCGCTCGTCATCAAAGTCTCCCGCTCAGTTCGCAGTGCTGCTTTAAATGCATGGTTCACACGGATGTCGAGTGGCTACAGATACTTTGTTGTGCCCCCAGGAATCACAGCTGGAATCGAGTTTGTTTTCTTGCTTGCTGCTTTCACAGAATCTGTAATGTGAGCCCTCATGCTGTCCAGAACAAGCAGTGCTTTCTTTGTGAAAAAATACAACAAAAAAACACTTGCTTTCCATAACATTCCTTCAGCCTTCATAAAGCTTGCCATCATCCATCCTTGCTTCTTAACTTCCACAACGATGTCTTTCGGTAGTTCTTCCTTTTGACATTGTTATCAGCTTAAAAATCACCATTGGTGGAAGCTTTTGTCCAGACGCTGTGCAGCTCAGAATGCATGTGAAATGTGTTCGCTCATGCCTGGTTGTTTTCAGCGTGATGGAGGATTCACCTTTCTTGTTAACAGTCCTAGTGAGCGGCACGTCAAATGTTAAGACACTTCATCCACGTTTATGATGTCGTCTGGCACGATGGAATTTTCCTCTTATCTTTCTTGAGTAAAAGTGCAGAAATTTGTAAGCTTTTCCTTGTAGATGCAAGGGAGTTTTGACACAAAGTCGTCCTCGTCCTGATGGAAAGTCTTTTACGTCTCATAAATCCCAGACACCACTATGGCCCACCATTGAAATCTTGAATCTTGTTTTCGATGGCGATTGTTTTTGCTTTTGGTCGGATCTGCACGGTGGAAATACCTCGGCCGTCTGCTCTGTGTGTGTTCACCCAGTCTTCCAGAATGTTTTCAAGTTCGGGCCATCTGCCTTTTTTTACTCTGAAAGCTTTTGTTGTTGTTGTTTTGCATTGAGTCAGTTCTCCGTGCTGCCGTCTTCAGCGCCTGATCATCCTCTCATTGATGGAGAGCTTACGTGTGGCTGCCCTGTTTCCTTCTATGACAGCCAGATTGACAGCTTTTAATTTGAAAGCTGCATCATAAGAAATCCTCTGTGTTTTTTCTATTATTGACAAATGAACAAAGTCTGTGCTGTGCACAAGGCATTAAATACAGTAATTGATCTGAAGAATTTAGCACCTTTTTTAACCTTTGCTTACTGTAAACAGGAAGACTCATTAATGTATGTATATCTTGGAGGATGGGTCAATGACAGTATCTCATTGGTTATTAAGGTTAGACTTCTGGTCACATGATGACAGAGTAGGTGGAGTTTATGGTAGTGAATTTTGAAACCATGACCTAGACTTGTAGCACATCTGATTACCTGCGGGCATTCTCCTTATGTTGGAAATGCCTGCCCCCATGAGGGGTGGGGTGCTGGAAGCCAGGAGCACCCAGCTGTGTTAAATGTAAATCAAAGTCAGGAAATCTTACAAATAAAAAATATGAATTTTGAAAGGTATGAAGAAAAAAAAAAGATACTCCTGCATATAATCCATGGGGTGTAAAGTGTGAGACAAAAGAAGCAGCTTTTAAAAACAGTTGCAGTATTTTTTCAGACAAAGTCAAGGTCAGCTAACTCTTGCAGCACTCTGACCCAGACAAAACAACTCTTTAACACACACACACGCACACGCACACACACACACACACACACACACACACATGCAGTAATAGTGTATGAGTTACAACATTTGACTTCAGTTAGTGAAAGAACATCTGTGACTTTTCACATCTCCATCAATTACTTAGGGGGACTGGAAAAAATATATTCACTTTCAAGGTAGACTTAACTATACAGTATATTGTCTTGTAACGGCACTGAGTTTATGTTTTTGGGGGTATTTATTTATTTTGCTGTTTTGTTTGATAATCTTTAACAAGTTCTCTTGCATTCCAGGGAAAAGGAGGACAGTATGGCAGTAGCTGTCGCCATGATGACCACTTCCACTTATTACAGTACATCAGCTCCCAAAGCTGAGCTTCTTATCAAAATGAAAGACATGCAGGATCAGAACGAGGATGACTCTGAAGATGAACTGGACATGGATTTGGCCAACAAAAAGGTACCAAAAACATTTTTCCTTATTCTCTTTTGTTATAGTAGTTTACAATAAAAGTCCTAATTTAAAGGATTTGGGGTGCTTTTTTCAAACAGCAAGAGCTGATCAACAGTCTCAGTAAGAAGCTTCAGGTGTTGCGAGAAGCTAAGGAGAGTCTTCTGGAGGACATCCTGGACAACAACACCCTGGGAAACGAGGTGGAGGTCCATGTCCAGCAGATTTGCAAACCAAACGAGCTGGAGAAGTTCCGGATGTTTGTGGGAGATTTGGATAAGGTGGTGAGCCTACTGCTGTCACTCTCGGGTCGTCTGGCCAGAGTGGAGAATGCTCTCGACAGTCTGGAGGAGGATGCTACTTCTGAGGAGACAGTGAGTCGATCTTAAAAAAGCTGATAAAATTCCTTCTGTTTGGCATCTTTTAAAACCCTCATTTAAATGTCTTCTTCAGCATACGTTGATTGAGAAGAGGAAGCTGCTGATCCGACAGCATGAAGATGCGAAGGAGCTGAAGGAGAACCTGGACCGTCGCGAGCAGGTGGTTTATGATATCTTGTCCAGCCATCTGCCAGAGGACAGCCTCGCTGACTATGAACACTTTGTGAAGATGAAGTCTGCGCTCATCATCGAGCAACGCAAACTGGAGGACAAAATCAAACTTGGTGAGGAGCAACTGAAATGTCTGACAGACAGCCTGCCCTTAGAGCAGAGGCTGGCTCTGTGAACCGGATGGACACTGCTTGGTCTTAAGATGGAACAACCTTGACTCAGGAGTCTGATTATGTGGTTCAGTTCAAATGTATGGCCAGCAGAGGGAGACAAAGATCAGAAGCTATAGAAAATACAGCACTCCTAATTGTTTTTTTCTTTTGTGCTTCCTGTTTTCTGGACCAGATGGGGATGGAGGAGGATGCTACTCCTTTTCCACCATTTAAACTGGTACAATTTTTCAGCAGCTCCATTTTTGAAAGATGCTGTTTTGTTTGTTGTATCACCCAACAGATACATCTATACCATTCTGAATGTTATTTTTACTTTATTTGCTTTTCTAGTAATTTATTATAGGCTTTTGAATCTGCAAAACAACGGGACAGTATTTTGTCTTCCACTGATTGGAGCAGCCACACTACTTAATGTGTTAGTTGCTGTATGAGTATTTATCAAGTTATCCAAATATTTCTGTAAATTCAACTTTAATTCTGCATCCATTAAGATGTTAACATGTTATCTTCACGTTTTGTGGCGTTATGACAAACATGAGATGAGCATGGACAAGTGTGAAGTTCAGCAGCTAAATGTCCAGATTAATGCCACCTCTGGATGTTTGTGCTGTTACGTGACATCTGTTTCATTTTAAACTGTGAAAATATTGAATATACAGGTAATCACTGTTGTTACTATTGATTTGAACATTAAATATAGATGATCTTCTTGCAACAACAAAAATGAAACAATCATTTCAAATCAGTTTGACTAATTAAAAATGAAAGCTTTCAGGCTTTAAGGATTAAAGAGGAACTAAACCCCGGTCTAAAAACGTGTTTATGGCAACATCTATGGGTTGAACATAGGTATTGCAGCTTAATTTTCTTATTGGTCTAGGATTCTCACTGTGACACGTTTTCTCACTCTGACATCACAAAGGTGGTTCAAGCAGAGCCAATCCCCTGCAGAGATGAGAAGGTCCTGCAGCATTCATACCTTATATGGAAGTGCCACATTTCACTCCTGACAAACGGTTTTACTTTTCATTTTTTATCCATTTTTGTAAGCCTTTGGTTTTGGATGGAATGGGTGGAATAGATAAATACATCTACATGTTTATACTTTGTTGTTGCTTGGTGTATGTTGTTGGCTAGAGGTTTAATTTGTTTTAGGTTGTTGCAGGTGGAGGCGTGGACAAAAGCACAACTCTACCTCCACCCCTCCTTGTCTCTCGACACGCCCATTTTCAGGGAGATTTTCAAACTGCTTCAGGGGGAAGAGGTACTTTCTCAGCCTGTGTTTAGTCGCACTTTAAATCAGACTAGCTGAAGGTGTTGGTTCCTCTCAGCTGGCATTTGTCGTGTTACATCCAGTTCACTTTCTTTATCATTGACAACAAATCACATCTCAGGGCACAAGACAACAACAACGAGTCTGAATCATAAATCCAATTACATTCAATCTGTTCCTATTCTAATGGGAAACATTCATAAACGATGCATTGTGACATTTCTGTTAGTAAGTTATTTATCTAAGGAATCATGAGATCGTGTCAAATCTTCACTTCATCACAATCTATCCTGAGCAGCTTGTTGGTGAAACCTGAAACTGCTGACGGGCGGCTGAATGGTTAGAGCAGTTGTCCTCCAATGCAAGAGTTGGGGGTTCAAATCCACCAGCAGTCACATATCGAATTGTCCCTGGGCAAGACAATGAACCCCTCATTGTAAATGTGATAAAACACTAATTAGTCTCTTTAGAATGATTTGTTCAATTAGCTTTGTAGAGATCTAGTAGAGTGTTGTATGAATGGGTCAATGAGGCACACATTGTAGTGAAGAGCTTTGAGATTTTCATTAATGAAAAGTGCGTTATGTATTGAATTCATTATTATTATTATTAGTAGTATCTGGATAAGATAGAAAGGCGCTGTATAAATGCAGTCCATTTACTGACTCGGTTCAACAGGAAGAGAACAGTTTCTGGATGAGCGGCCATCTATACTCGGGTCTACTGTGTGTACTCCATGAGCTGCACAGACTCAACGTGCACTGTCCACAGACGGTTGACACTTCATGCTCAAACATCCACCCTGAGCGGCTGCAGTCAGCTCCACAGGCAAGTGGCGTTTACCTTTGGGACAAATTGAAGTCGCTGATTGGTCATTTGCTGACACGCCTACTGGATTGATTGACAGGTTTTTAAAAAAACGGAGCGCTGGTCCTGCAGCCCACACATCCGACCAGACCACCAGGAAATCTCGAGAGCCTCCCACAGCCACGCTGGACTTGATTTTAATTCTCTCATGACAAATTCCTTCATTTCTCACTATGTCAGTTGACATCAACAGATGAGGAGGAAGAGATTGCTTGCCTCTTGGGGAAAAAAAAAAAAAAAAAAGGTCATTAAACCAGACCAGTGATGAAGAGTATAGCAGCATAACTAAGGGACAGCTCAGGAAACCCAAGCCAACCCCAACTATAGGATTTATCAAAAAGTAAAGTCTTAATCCCAGTCTTCAAACTGGACAATGTGTCATCCTCATGGACACAAACTGGAAGTTGTTTCTACAAGAGAGGAGCCTGACAACTGAAAGATCTGCCTCCCATTCTGTTTTTGGAAACCCCAGGATCCACATGTAAACCTGCAGTCTGAGAGTGAAGTGCTCTGTTAGCAAAATATGGAACAATAAGATCTGTAATATAAGATGGAGCTAGGTTGTTGAGAGCTTTGTAGGTTTAAAAGTAAGATTTTGAATTCAGTTGTGGATTTGACAGGGAGACAATGGAGATGTATGAACTCTCCTACTAACTCCAGTTAAGACTGGCAGCAGCATTTTGGATTAATTTGACTTTTTAAAGTAGTATTTGGACACCCAGATAATAAACAACAATAGTAAACAAATAGTCCAGTCTAGGTGAAAAGTGTAAAAGTTTTTCTGCATTATTTTAAGACAAAATGTTTCAAATTTTAATGATGTTGTTCAGGTAGGAAAAAAAGCAGTCCTGGTTTTTAAAAATGTGGGCGTTGAAGTGTTGGGCAAAAATTACATTACAGGAAAAACAAAGTGTGCTGTAATCACAGGCAGGAGTTTAAATAATGTATTCTCCAGAGTCAACCATTAACTCCACCACACCCTGGTCTCCACTGATAGCCTGCAAGATGAAGACTTCAGCAGGACCTGGGACACGAAAAGTTCCAGGTGTGTTTCAATTCAGAACTGAAGCAAAATGTAGAGAGTTGCTCAGGTGAGGCTCATCTTCAAATACAACAACTCTGAAGGATTCTGTGGAGACTGAAACCAAGTTTGACGGTGAGTAGAGAAAAGTTGTACACATTTTACAGTTACATTTTCTAACATTTGAATGAACAATCATTAACTCCCATGTTGCCTTAACAGATTGTACCCAGTTATTGAAAGAGCATACCATTCTTTTGACAACGTATTCTAGGCAAGCGTTGTCTTTTTTTAAATATTCAAAGCATTTTAAGGTTAAAAAAAAAACTTCTTGATACTATGTATCAAGAAGTTGGTGTGTATGTATGCATGTTTCAAGTTTTTTTTTTTAAGTTAACTGTCACGATTGAGTGTTTGTTGAGACCCAAATGCAAGCAAGACGCCAAGAGTGCAGCAAAAAAGTCTAATTACAAAAAGGCAATAACAAAACAGAGGAAGCTGACAGGGCAGCAGAATTACTCACGACTCGAGGGAATACTCGGAATACCAGGACACTAGGAACCAGGGGCCTCATGTATCAACCGTGCGTGCGCACAAAAAACTTGCTTACGTCACTATCCACGCAAAACCCCGTATGTATCAAAACTGAACTGAACGTGAATATGTGCGCATCCAGGTACATTTCCACGCAAGCTCCATGGCTGGCGTACGCACGTTTCTGTGGTTCTTGTTCCTTTGGCGACACTTACAGGTGATTCAGAGAAACTGAAGCCCCACAGTCTGTGGTTGACTTTAAGAGCAGCTTGAAGACCTTTCTTTTCAACCGAGCATACTATACTCCTCATGATTCTACTTTTGATCTTAGCTGATACTGTTGTTGATTTTAATTGTTTTATTATTTGTTTTATTGACATTTAATTCTGTTGCACCTTGTAGCACTTTGAGATTTTCATTAATGAAAAGTGCGTTATAAATTGAATTCATTATTATTATTATTATTATTATTATTATTATTATTAACTGTTCATGATGTGAAAATGATTAATATTCCCACCAAACACACATGATAACAATTATTACATCCACATGGACGCAAATAAAGGACGCGCAAAGTTGTGCAAAAAATACATTTAACAGGAACGGATTCAGCCTTACTGGAGGATATAATACATAGTGTAACACGCAGATCATTTATTTATAAACAGATATAATTTTCTGATCTATGATATGGCTTATCAGCCGTTTTCAGGAATAATCCTTTTTCATTTTGGCACTGCGCGAGCACAACGCAGGAACCGTGCACAACGCGTGCAGAAGCAGCAATCAAACTGTTCCTGAGCTTTCCAGAGGGAGCTGGCAGGCCGATCAGGGCTGTCCAGTCCACACAAAGCCGATTCATGTCTCATCTATATAATTCCAAAGGCTGAGTGGTCGCGCTTTGGAGCGCGCGCGCACCCTCGCCGGCAGTGGAGGTGTTTAATAATCTGCGTTTATTGTAGATTTCTCCAAAATGACACGTGAAAGTACACCATATATAACTTGTAGGAGAGTAAAAGCTTCACAGACAAACAGATTGCGCACAAGGCTGCGGGGCGCGCAGCGTTTGGAGACTCCAACATCACGTCATGTCATGAAAACTCTCCACTGAGACGCAGAGACTCGTTTCTTCATATCATCTATTAAATAAACAAAGATCTATGTTCAACCAAACATCCAAGTTCCTCTGTGTTTACAGTAATTATGGTAATAAACTCGTGCGCAAAGTTAATATTTTCACTCAGAATGAATGGATAAGCCGGTTGCGCACCAAAGCAGGGTGCGCGCACACACAAATACCGACACACAATCACTCGTTCTTTGTGTGATAAACACATTTTATTACTATTCTTACTTAGGATTTATTTCCCCACCCATATTATATTAAATTCATTATTTTCCTGAATCTAGAAATCATTTCTGATCGCGCAGGGATCAAACAAACATGTCCTTCACACATGCAGGAAGTAATTTGCATCTGTTTAACATATGTAAATGAAGGCGTGTCAGGGGAGGTGTCTCACGTGCGCTCAGTTCCACGTTAATTGTGATGTACAAAAGGAATGTGCGTGGATTCCGGTGTACGCACAGTTTGATACATCTGGATTTTTTTGTGCGTAGGCAGATTTCTGGATTTGACCGTACGTCACTTTTCAGTAAGAAATCCACGCAAGTCTTTGTACATGAGGCCCCTGGATACTAGGAAACCAGGACACTAGGAACCAGGAGCTGACCGTGAAGGTACAGGCATTTACACTTAATGCTCCCCTGCCTGAGATGCAGGAGAGCTCAGAATATAAAGGCGAGTCATAATTAAACTGAACACATAACACCTGGGGAGTAATTAACTAAGAGCAGGACTGGATAACTAATTAAACCAAACATGTTACATGAAGAATAATTCAACTAAAGCACAGAGCAGGAGCAGATCACCGGTCAGAGCTGGGCTGATACAGAATACTAAAGAATAACTAAATGAACAAAGCAGGGCAGGTACCGATCACTACAGAGTCGTCTGAATAAAGCCATTTTTACATTTGTTAATATCAATAATTGGCGTATTTATCAATTGTTTGGTTTGATAAATGCATTTAAAGTACAGAGTGTTGATTCAGAATAACTGCTGATCATAAAACCATCCCCGTGTTGACAACTTATCGTATGAGTGGCCAAAGTACTGTGTGCTTGTTATGAAGGAAACTATACATCAAACTACAGATTAAATGTGCTTATCACCTTGAACTAGTTGTAGGAGTTCAGTGTTTACATAAAAACGTTTACCGGTAATATGTAATGATATGTGAGGTTTAACTGATAATACACTAGTTTAATTGGTATAATGCATGTGTAACCACTACTTAATTTAATTAGTAATAAACCTCAGCAGTAAAGTTACTTTGGTTCTAGGATCACACAGGAGGATAATGAGCAAGTAAGTTTTAACAACTCAAATTTATTTTCCTTTCCCCACAAAAAAGAAAAAAAATTAAATGAAACTTATTACCTTAATACAGATTAATTAAAGAACTTAAATTGTCCACCCTAAACAAATAAAAAATAAACAGAAAAACAATAAGGGTAGGTTTCTTGTTAAAAGTTCATTAAAAGAACTACTTCAAAAATACAAATTCCAATTAGCCCTTCAATATACAATTCAGTCAGTTCAGTCAATGTGCACAAAGATTGTCAGTTAAAGAAAATATGTTCATGAACATATAGCTTGTGAGTTTGAAAGATTGGGGGCCCCCTTTTCTTTTTTTTCCTTGTTCAATAAGCTTATCTGTTGTCCAAGCGGCTCCAGCAGTGCAGTCCCTCCTCTTTCCAGACTTCAGTCCGAGTAACAAAGATGGCGGCGGGACCCTCCTACTTCTGGACTTCACTGGCTCGTTCAGATATCAGCCGTTAAAAAAACCAACCTGCATGCACAGTGGTAACCGTTCATGCGCGTGCACAGAAATCAGCGACATCTTTCAATCACTTCTCATTGAAAAAAACAAATTAGCGTTTAAAATAAACAACAACAAAAAATACTTAGTAATAAAGAACTTACTTAACATTACTTCACTATAAAACAATCTCATTTCACAGAACTGTTAATTACAGAGTGACACAATATACTCCGGTCGGTTTTTTTTTCTTTCTGTTCAGAAAAACGGAGCAACGTTTGGCATTCTGCCCAAGAACACAGCTGAAAATAAAGCAACAGACTCACCGGAGAAATCCCGGAACGAAATGTACATTATCCAGTTTGAAATGAACAGATTTCTCTCGTAGAACAGCAGCACTTATGAGTTGTGTGACTTCTCTACTTCTGCTGGAACGTGCTTAATCTACAGACTCTGTCATTTCTCTGTCTTCTCTAATTCTGCTGAGACGTTAAGTACGTCTTCTTCTTCTTCCCTTTTTTTAACACAGAGAAGAAATTTGGATCTAGGGCCCTCTACAGGACATTCTAAGAACTACAAGATAATACATTAAACATACAGACAAATCAACACAGTTTATGGGGGTTACATCCTCCCCCCCAAACCTCTCATGCGTCCCTGCATGTTCAATTACACAGTCTCCACTAGGTTAGTTTGATACTGTGAAATAGCAGGTATAAAATCAGAACTTAAGGCTGTCGTAAAAGCTTTATCTAATCCTTCAAAAATTGATTGCATAACAACAACCAGAGGGTTGCCCAGTGATGGGTAAGTCAGTCTTTTAGGTTGACTCCGCTGTCTTGTTGATCGTCTCAACTCCACGTCCTCTGCTTGATCACTCTCCTCTTTGTGACTGTTGTCATCTGGCGTTTGAACTCTAACCAATTCGTCCACCCTTTTCTCTTCTTGAGATATTGAAAGCTCTGGTGACTCAGCCACAATTTCAGATTTTGATGTAGACTTGCTGTCACCTTCCATAGAACTTTGCGGTCGGAACAGAGGTGCTTCTGGATTCAGTGTATAATCTCCACTCAACTCTTCAACACTGACTCCTGGTGTGTATCTGGATGGGGATTCTATGATACGAGTCATCGTATCCTCTTGCCTTGTGAGAGAAGTTGTATTAGCACAACCCAAATCCACTCCAGAAGTGTTCTGCACATCATAGTTGGTTGTTTCATCCTCAGTTCTTTTAGGTTTTCCATCCACAAATACAACTGGAGGATAGTAATAGTCATCATCTGTTCCATCATCATTTTCTGCCAAGGGATCCTCTTCACCCTGAAGTCCAAAATTATTTCCATCCTCAACAGACTTAGAACCTGAAGAACAACGTGGCACCTTCTTGTCCTTGACTGGCTTTGGTTCATTGTCAGTTTGTGGTAAAAATCCACAAGGTAACAACAGGTCTCGATGTAGCACTCTCTGTGGACCATCTGCTTCCAAAGGAGACACTACATATACAGGTAAATCTTTCACTTGTTTCACCACCTGGTAGATGGTCTGGCTCCATCTGTTGGAGAGTTTATGCTTCCCACGTAATCCAACATTTTTCACCAAGATACGATCTCCAGTCTCCAACTTTGAGTCTCTCACTCTTTTGTCAAAGAGCTTCTTGTTATGAAGAGCAGCTTTAGTGCTATGATCCACAGCAATCTTGTAACTCTCTGTCAGACTTTCCTTGAGATTTTTCACATATTGCGTGTGTGACTCTCTTTTTCCAGTTTCACAGGTTAATCCAAATGCGATGTCGATAGGCAGGTTAGGTTGCCTCCCAAACATCAGTTGGTAGGGAGAATAGCCGGTAGTGTCATGCTTGGTACAGTTATAAGCGTGTACAAGTGGCTGTACAAACTCTTTCCACTTCACCTTGTCTTCTTCCTGCAGTGTACCCAACATGGCCAGTAATGTTCTGTTAAACCTCTCCACAGGGTTTCCACGTGGATGGTATGGCGTTGTACGCGTTTTCTTGATTCCAAGCATTGTGCAAAGTTCTTTGATTAGATTGGATTCAAAATCACGACCCTGATCACTATGTAGCCGCTCAGGGAACCCATAATGGATGAAGAAATTGTTCCACAGAGCCTTGGCTACTGTTTTTGCCTTTTGGTCAGGTGTCGGGACTGCCACCGAATACTTGGTGAAATGGTCAGTTATGACTAGGATATTTTTGGTTCCTTTGCTATCAGGTTCCAACGATAAATAATCCATACAAACCAACTCAAGTGGTCTGCTAGTCTGGATATTTACCAGAGGGGCACTCCATCCAGCTTTTGCCTTTCGTCGTATGCATCTTTCGCAGGTCTGCAACTTGTTTACAATTTGCTCCAACATGTGTGGCCAGAAGAATCGGGCACGTACCAAGTCTGTGGTACGGTCAACCCCCATGTGTCCAACGGCATCATGTAGAGCCTCCAGAGCAACCTCCCTGAAACTTTTGGGTAGAACCAGTTGAAAAGATGGTTCTCTATTGATTACACGTTTTCTGTAGAGAACCCCCTCTCTCAGTGTTAGTTGATCCCAGAGGCGCAACATCAGTTGTACTTCTCTGTTCTCTTGCTGTCGCTGTCTGTACGATAAACGCCTCCCACCTTTTAAGATGGAAATGACTCTGCTTATTGCCGGATCCCTCTGTTGTTCAAGAGCCCAGTCTTGTTGAGACATGCGAGGTAATGTGCATGAATTTGGCAAAAGGTCATCATGTGTGTACTCAGGGGGAATAACATGCACGTCAACAGCAATACATTCAACCAGGCATGATTCCAGTGCAGGTTCAGAGTGTGCAAGGTTTGTTTGTCTAGCCAGATGTTTCTGACAGATGGCATTTACAACTTCTGATGAAACCTCTGCGGCACCAGTCCCTTTGGCAATGTGAGCTATGAAATGTTCTATGGTTTGGTCTTCGTCATGTGTTGAATCATCAAGTCCATTCTCAAAATGTGGCCGTCTAGAGAGACCATCAGCATCTTGATTTTTCTTTCCTGCTCTGTACTGCATCTGAAAATCAAATGTGGAGAGGGCAGCTAGCCACCGATGTCCAGCTGCATCTAGTTTAGCAGTTGTAAGTACATAAGTTAAAGGATTGTTATCTGTTACTACTGTAAACTTGGCTCCATAAAGATAGTCGAAAAACTTATCAGTCACTGCCCACTTAAGAGCAAGAAACTCAAGCTTATGAGTTGGATAACGCTTTTCGCACTTTGAAAGACCCCTGCTAGCAAAGGCAATAACCCTCAGCTGGCCATCTTGCTCTTGATAAAGAGCTCCCCCCAATCCTAGCAAACTTGCATCAGTATGAAGAATATAAGGCTTTGTTACATCTGCAAATCCTAAAACTGGTGCAGTGGTAAGTTTCTGAATCAGAGTATTAAAAGCCTCATCACATTCTGATGTCCATTTTTCAGCAAATGGTTTTTTTAGGTCAACTTCTGAGGTGTGTTTGAAGCGCTGTTTAGCAGCCTTCCTGGGTGGAAAATACCCAATGGTAAGGTCATTTAGGGGTCTTGCAATTTTGGCAAAGTCTCTAATAAATCTCCTATAATACCCTGCAAACCCTAAAAATGACTTTAGTTCTTTAATGTTTTTAGGTGTTGGCCAAGTTGTCAATGCTGCAGTTTTCTCAGGATCTGTCTCGACACCTCTTTCAGAAACTACATGTCCTAGGTACTTCACTGATGTTCGGAAGAACTGACACTTCTCAGGGGAAAGCTTAAGTCCATACTCTCTGAGCTTCCCCAGGACACGCATAAGGCGTTCTTCATGCTCCTCTAATGTGGTAGAAAAAACAATCAGATCATCCAGAAATACTAAAACTTCTTTAAGGTTGAGATTTCCCATACATTTCTCCATTACACGCTGAAATGTGCTGGGAGCGTTGGTTACACCTTGTGGCATCCGATTAAACTCCCAGAAGCCCATAGGAGTTACAAACGCTGTCTTATACTTGTCCTCCTCCTCAACCTCAACCTGATAGTATCCTGATTTTAAATCCATGACTGAGAACCACTTTGACCCTGTCAATGCCGAAAAAGCCTCCTCAATATTTGGTAACGCATAGGCATCTTTGATTGTCTGATTGTTTAACTTACGATAGTCGACACAGAGCCGGATTTCACCATTTTTCTTTTTTACTACCACAATAGGGGATGCAAATGGACTTTCTGACTCACGGATTACGTTGGCATCACACAGTTCTTTTAAGTGCAATCTGACAGCCTCATAATCTGATGGGTGTATTGGCCTAGGTCTTTGTTTAAAAGGAGTAGGATCAGAGA
>JBBPBX010060520.1:0-10179 GCA_038048925.1 Garcialebias charrua
TGTTCAGTGTCAGGAGGGCTGTGATCAGTCTTACATCGGGGAAACTAAACAGCCACTGGCCAAAAGGATGGCCCAGCACAGAAGATCAACATCATCAGGTCAGGACTCTGCGGTCTACACTCATCTCCAGGCCAGCGGTCACTCTTTCAGGGATGAAGATGTTCACATCCTTGATAGAGAGGAACAATGGTTTGAGAGAGGAGTAAAGGAGGCCATCTTTGTGAAAAGAAACCGTCCATCATTAAACAGAGGTGGAGGCCTCCGGGTTCAACTGTCCCCCACTTACAATGCTGTTATTGCTAGTATCACTCAGCCCTCTGTGAATAGCAAACAACCATCAGGGTGTTAACGATCCATCGTCAGGCTGATGGTCCTCCTTGATCATGTGAGCAGCTGGTTTCGGCTGTCATCAGTCAACTGGTTGATCCACTGTGGGAGGGTGCTATTTATAAGACTGAGCTGAACACAGCTTCTCAGACTGAGGAAGTCTTTCGGACGAAAGACGAAACGTTTCTACAGTTTTTTTTTTTTTGTGCTTTGTTTTGTTTTGTTTTTTGAATGTCCAGAGGACCAGACTTAGCTTTTTTGGATTTTTCTACCTGGATTATTGAGCATGTATCAGGGTAGTTAAAATATGTCAACCTTGTAATGGGTCAATAGTGAACAATACTTTAACTTCCTGACACCATTTTCAGAGTCAGAGAGTCTTTATTGTCATTTGCACCGCATGTGGTACATGTGATGAAAACGAGATTATGTACACAGGGTCCCAGTTACATCCAACAACAAATGCAAGAGAAAAACAGTAATAACATCTAGAATTAACTAAGAAAAACATCAACTAGTAATACACTAAGCCTAATATAGTGGAAATAAACAGCAGCACGAACATGAGTTTGTATGAGCAGATGGTCACAGATGAACACAGATGAACACAGCAACAAGAAAACAGATCAGCATCAGCACAATGTGATATTTTGCAGTGTTTATTTTTTATTTTATTTATTCATGAGTCTAACAGCCTCAGGGTAGAAGCTGTTCCTCAGTCTAGTGGTTCTACATTTGATGCTCCTCAACCTCCGTCCTGAGGGGAGTGGGGCAAAGAGTGAGTGTGCTGGGTGAGTGAGGTCTTTCATGATGCAGGTGGCTCTTTTCCTGCATCTGGAGGTGTAAATGTCTGTGATGGTGGGGAGACTGACTCCAACAGACTTCTGTGCAGCCTTCACCACTCTCTGCAGAGCTTTCCTCTCTGCAACTGTGCAGCCTCCATGCCACACGTTGATGCTGGAGCACAGGATGCTCTCCACTGCACACCTGTAGAAGGAGGTGAGGACTGGGCTGCTCAGACCAGCTCGTCTCAGCCGTCTGAGGAAGTAGAGTCTCTGATGACCTTTCTTGATCAGGCTGGTGGTGTTGTTGCTCCAGCTGAGGTTATTTCAAAACTTGGACCTGAGTGTCGAGACATTTGGAGAAATCTCTTGTCTCCTAACATCCCATGAACTGACACATTTTAATACTGCAGCAAGAATTTCTTGTTCAAGTTCAGATGAAGTTGGTTTTCAAAGTTTTTTGAGTCCAGTCTGGATCTTTTGGGAGAGAGAATCTGTCCTGCTGTACTAAACAGTCTTTCAATAACATTTCAATAAGCTTTCAATAAGGCCTTGGGTGTTGTGTATCTTCTGGCTGAATCTCTGTAGTGGAATCCATTTTGTGTGTGTTAGTGGTGCTGTGGGTGCTCCCAGCTCAATGACATGTATATACTAAAATATACGTCACTGGTCCAGCTCTTCTTGAAGGTGGGTCTAACGTTACCTGCCCACTTTGCAGTGATTCAGTGGACCAACTCCTCTCTCAACATCAGTTACTTTCAAACTAACGACAAATCAAAAAGCTGCAACGTGGATGTAACTTGTAACGCAACACATTATAGAAACGTAGTGTAGTAGAAAGTACAGATACTTTATGTAAAATGTAGTGCAGTAAAAGTAAAAGTACCCACATTTTTAATTCTACTTAAGTAAAGTACAAATACTGTACATGAAAAATATACTTAAGTACAGTAACAAAGTATTTGTACTTAGTTACATCCCACCACTGTCAGTTAAATTCTAGAGATGTGGCAAAAGCAGCTGTGCAGGGGGGCCCAATTGGATTTTTTTGTCATGGGGCCCAATATTCCTGGCGGCCCCCCTGCTCACAGCCACACAGAAATGGATGCAGGGATGTATATGTAGATATCATATGCAGATATATAGATGGATATGTGATATGAATGTATATGTATGTATACTGTATATATATTTGTAGGTATGGGTATGTTTATTTATGGAAATCTACTGCAAGGTCATGAATATTATTAGTCTTTATGAATGTGTGTTTCGTTGCTGTGTTCTGTCATGTGCTTTGCAGGATTGCGGACGGAGGTTGGGTGTGTTTGCCTTGTGCTCTTTTTGTGGATAATTGTTGTGTTTTGTGTTGTTCTACTTTCTATCTTTCCTTTCTCTCTATTAAAAAAAAAATTCATATCGGTGTGAGAGGGAGGCCATCTATAAAAGGAAAAAAAAAATTTTTTTGACAATAAACGTCCAAAACTAGCCTTTTCTGTAGTGGGTATAAAAATCAGTACAATTAAATTTCATCAAGTTTTGGTGAAAGTTTCAAAGAGCCACAGATGAGGGATTAAAGAGCCACATGTGGCCCCTGAGCCGCAGGTTGCAGACCCCTGAGCTAGAACATTTACACCATCATCAATTTCAAACATGGTACAGTATTTGATATTCCACTGCTACAGCTGGCTGCTGCTGTCACTGTGCTTGCAAATACCATACCATACCATTTTATTTATAAAGCACTTTAAACAGGAACAAGTCCACACCAAAGTGCTGGACAAACAAACACGCAACAGGCAACACAGACAATGAAGTACAACACGAAAAACATAAAAACATTGCAGATCATAAATCAAACGATCCAATACAAATCAGCTGGCATTGAAAGCGATGGAGTAGTAGTGAGTTTTTAACCGGGATTTGAAAACCGAGAGGGAGGGGGCCTGTTTGATGAGCAGCGGTAACTCGTTCCAGAGTCTTGGGCCTGCTACAGAGAACGCCCTGTCACCCCTGCGCTTAAGGCGAGTTTCTGGAACTATTAAGAGTACCTGATCCTCTGACCTCAAAGCACGTGGAGGGACATATGGGTGTATCAGATCCGAGAGATAGGCGGGGGCGAGACTGTTCAGCGATTTGTAGACATACATGAGAATTTTGAATTGGATTCGAAGATGAACCGGTAGCCAGTGAAGGGAGGCCAAGACTGGTGTAATGTGCTCTCTTTTGCGTGTGCTGGTTAAAAATCGGGCAGCTGCGTTCTGAACCAGTTGTAATCGTGCAATGGTGGCTTGACTGACGCCAAACAGAAGTGAATTGCAGTAATCAAGCCTAGATGTAATGAATGCGTGAATCACTGTCTCCAGGTGCTTTTTGGATAATATGGGCTTCAGCTTAGACAGACGCCTCAGCTGGAAAAAACAGGATTTGACGATCATGTTTACATGACTGTTGAGTTTCATGGCAGGATCCATTATCACTCCCAGATTTGTGACTTTTTGTTTTTCGGACAGGGGTAGAGCAGACAGGTCAATGCAGTGGTTTGAGGTTGTGTCATTGGGAAGGAACAATATGGCTTCAGACTTCTTATCATTGAAGCTTAAGAAATTTAAAGCCATCCAGTCCCTGATGTCAGCCAGGCAGTCGAGCAGAGGTTGAATAGAGCCTGTACCATTTTGTCTTAGGGGGAAGTAAATTTGACAGTCATCAGCGTAGAAGTGGAAAGGTATATTGGAATGATATGATCATAATATGCAAAAGACCAGGTAATGAGAAACTGCAGTGATCTTTGGTCACAGACCACCTGGGTTGTTGCAGCTTCTATAGTGGAGGCACCATTTGGCAGATTAGACATGCCTCTTCTCTGTATGACTGAAACATCTTTTTTCTTTGACCCTTGAGCCTCATGAGATGCTGTCTTTAGTTTTTAATAACTGATTGCATTTTTAAAAATTACTGTATTATTACAGTCTTGTTTTTGTTTTGTTTTATGTCTTTTATTAATCTTTTTTCATATCATGTGACTTCTCTTGTGGTTTTATTTTTCTAAAATGCATTTTGGTTATGCTTTCCAAACAAATTGGATTAGATAGCTATTACACATCAGTCCAGTACAAATTCAACCCATCATCTCCAAACCATTCAAAGGTAACAATTTTCTGTTTCAAACCTTTCTACAGAGCCTCTTCAAAGAATCTGAATTATCATTTTAAGTGGTGCACACTTATTTCCAATATGTTTAGCTGTTTGTGAAACATTCTTCTTCCTACAATCAGCTCTAGGAGTTTAAAAAGAGTTTCCTGCTCAGTTCTATAAGCAGTTTGCACAGTTTTTTTTGACCGACTGACTCAGATGTTGATGCCCTAACAGATGGCTGCAAATAAATATATGTGTTTCCCTGCAAAAATTCATAAAATACATTCAATCTTGCTGGAAATAACTAACATCTAAAGCTATATATACATACATACATACATACATACATACATACATACATACATACATACATACATACATACATACATACATACATACATACATACATACATACATACATACATACATACATACATACATACATACATACATACATACATACATACATACATACATACATACATACATACATACATACATACATACATACATACATACATACATACATACATACATACATACATACATACATACATACATACATACATACATACATACATACATACATACATACATACATACATACATACATACATACATACATACATATACCTGTATATATATGCACACACACACATATATATATATATATATATATATACATACCGTATTTTCCGGTGTATAGGTCACACCTTTTTATGTTTTTTTTCAAGGCCTGCGACCTATACACAGGTGCGACCTATATATGGCTTGTTATCACTTTCGGCAAAACAAATTTTTAAATCCAGCTCATTTCACAATTACGTTCATTTATTAAGGAAAAGTTCAGCTCAGACACATATTTGCTATAATTTTTATCAAACAAATAATTGTTTTTAAGTGTTAATCTTCTTAAAAGCCTTGCTGTGCGCTCCTGTGGCAGACATTTGCAGCAGAGCTAAACGTAGGTGCGACCTATACACCGGTGCAACCTATCTAGGGTTTTTTCAAATCTATTGGTGATAACTTGGACAATGCGACCTATACACAGGTGCGACCTATACACCAAAATACAGGTGCTGTTCATAAAATTAGAATATCATGAAAACGTTGATTTATTTCAGTAATTCCATTCAAAAGGTAAAACTTGAACATTATCAATCAATCAATTAATCAATCAATCAATCAATCAATCAATCAATCACTTTTATTTATAAAGCACCCTTCATACTAAAAGCAGCTCAAAGTGCTGTACAGAATTATAAAACAATAAACTCACAAAATTAAAGCAAACGACACACACAAAATAAATAAATAAATCAAATTAAATACAGTAGTTAGAGTGAACAGAGATGAACCAGTTCAGGAAATGCAGTTAAAAAGATGGGTCTTGAGCCTGCTCTTAAAAACAACAACATTCTCTGCAGCCCTCAGGTTCTCCGGCAGACTATTCCACAGACGGGGCCCATAGAACTGGAAAGAAGCCTCACCGTAAGTGTGAGTTCTGACTTTTGGAACTGTTAGTAGTCCAGTACCAGAGGACCTTAATGTCCGCGGGGGTTCATAGGGCAATAGCAGCTCTGCAAGATAAGATGGTGCGAGACCATTGAGACATTTAAAAACCACTAAAAGAATCTTAAAATCAATCCTGAGGCGCACAGGGAGCCAATGCAATGATTTTAAAACAGGTGTAATATGAGCCTGCCTTCTGGTCTTGGTTAGCACACGAGCAGCAGAGTTTTGTAACAGCTGAAGGCTGGACAAATTTTTCTTAGGGAGACCAGAAAGCAGTGAATTACAGTAGTCTAAACGACTAGAAATAAAAGCATGCATCAAAGTCTCAGTATTGGTCAGAGAAAGAAGAGGGCGGACTCTGGCTATATTTTTTAGATGATAAAATCCTGTTTTGACTATTTGTTTAATATGAGGAATAAAAGTAAGCTCAGAGTCAAAAATAACTCCCAGGCTTCTTACTTTTTTAGAAGGTTGTAAAGACAGAGATTGTAATCTCTGAATTGTATTTTCTTTTTGAACCTCAGGTCCAATGATTAAAACTTCTGTTTTGTCCTGGTTTAGCTGGAGAAAGTTCTGTGCCATCCAGGACTTTATGTCTGTAATGCAATTAAAAAGTGCAGTGATTGGCCGGGGGTCATCATGAGATAATGAGATGTATAGCTGTGTGTCATCAGCATAACTATGGAAACTTATCCCATGGCTCCTGATGACTCCACCAAGCGGCAGCATGTACAAATTAAAAAGTAGGGGGCCTAAAATAGAGCCTTGGGGTACACCATAGTTATACAGTATTCATTCATTACACACAGCCTGATATTTTTCAAATGTTTCAGTTAATGTTGATGATTATAAATGACAACTAATGAAAACCCCAAATTCAGTATCTCAGAAAATTAGAATATTGTGAAAAGTTTCACTATTGAAGACACCTGGTGCCACACTCTAAACAGCTAATTAACTCAAAACACTTGCAAAGGCCTTTAAATGGTCTCTCAGTCTAGTTGTGTAGGCTACACAATCATGAGGAAGACTGCTGACTTGACATCTGTCCAAAAGACGACCATTGACACCTTGCACAAGGAGGACAAGACACAAAAGGTCATTGCTAAAGAGGCTGGCTGTTCACAGAGCTCTGTGTCCAAGCACATTAATAGAGAGGCGAAGGCAAGGAAACAATGTTGTAAAAAAAAGTGTACAAGCAATAGGGATAACCACACCCTGTAGAGCAGGGGTGTCAAAGTCAAATACACCGAGGGCCAAAAAAACAAAATTTCTACAAGCCAAGGGCCGGACTGGTTCAATGTTTATTATGAGGGGGTGATATAAGATTTTTTTTCTTCTTTCTGCACTCTTTTAATTCAAGTATTTTTTTTGATGAATTTGTTTTATTTCCTCTCTTATAAATGATTTAAATAAAATATTAAATAGCTTTACATCTGCTAAGTTCTTGGCATAAATCAACACAGACATGTTCCTGCTTTTAGTATTTTACATTGTTTTATAATGTAGCTGTTCATGTTTCTTTTTTTAATACAGTTTTCTTATGATTTTTAATAAATATGCCTTTTTATGATTGTTTACTGTTGGCTGCAAGTATCAAGCTGTGAAATCCTTTATTTTCTACAGCTGATAGCTGTTGGTCATTAATTATGATGAAGTTTAGCAACTTCTCAGTGAACATTTGAGCTCCGTGGCTTCAGCGGTGTGTTTTTCTTGTTCAATCCAGGGCGGGCGCTCTGATTTCGGTCAGCCGCTCTCAGCTTGTCCCTCCTACGAGACGGTCAGACAGCGGGTCGGACTGGACGCAGCTGGCCGCGGTCGGTTTCCCTGTTTCGGTTCAGCGAGAGTGGCGTCCCGCTGAAGCCCCAGAGCTCGAATGTCCAACGTAAAACTAACTTGACCGCAGTTTAATGTGGCGCTATGGCTCTGCAGACATTGCACGTTGCTGTCTTGTGGTGTTTAGTGTAAAATACTTCCACACAGCGGACATGTTACGATGAAAAGTTGGCTAGCTGTTAGCTAAAGTGCTACTCACTCAGTCCGCACGTTGTAGCTGGCTGCAAACTATGAAATGGATTTCCTGAATGTGACGTGAGGCGGGTCTTATTACTCTGGGTTCATGAGACACGACTCTGAATCGGATCGGCCCCACCCCTACTACCGTTGCATTGTGGGGAATGTAGTGTTAGTGCATGCAAAACACCAGCGGGTGGCTGTGACCTGCAGGCCGTTTCTAATAGTAATTAAATATCATCCAGGGGGACATAGATAATTTGCGGGCCGGATCTGGGCCGCGTCCTTGACTTTGACATATGTGCTGTAGAGGATGGTGAAACAAAACCCATTCCAAAATGTGGGAGAGATTCACAAAGAGTGGACTACAGCTGGAGTCAGTGCTTCCAGAAACACCACACTCAGACATATGCAAGACATGGGGTTTCAGCTGTCTCATTCCTTGTGTCAAGCCATGCTGGAACAAAAGACAGCATCAGAAGCGTCTCGCCTGGGACTGCTGCTGAGTGGTCCAAAGTTATGTTCTTTGATGAAAATAAATTTTGCATTTCCTTTGAAATCAAGGTACCAGAGTCTGGAGAGAGGAGAGGCACAGAATCCATGTTTGTTTGAGGTCCAGTGTCAAGTTTTCACAGTCAATGATGGTTTAGGAGCCATGTCATTTGCTGGTGTTGGTCCACTGTGTTTTCTGAGGTCCAAGATTAACACAGCCATCTACAAGGAAGTTTCAGAGCACTTCCGGCTTCCTGCTGCTGACCAACGTTATGCCTTACGGAGATGTAGATTTAATTTTCCAACAGGACTTGGCACTTGCATACAGTGCCAAAGTTACCAGTATCTGGTTTAAGGACCATGGTCTCTCTGTTCTTATTTGGCCAACAAACTCGCCTGACCTTATTCCCATGTAAAATCTATGGAGTATTGTGAAGAGGAAGATGCAATATGTCAGACCCAACAATTCAGAAGAGTTGAAGGCCACTATCAGAGCAACCTGAGCTCTCATAACACCTGAGCAGTGCCACAGACTGATCGACTCCATGCCACGCCACATTGCTGCAGTAATCCAGGCAAAATGAGCCCCAACTAAGTACTGAGTGCTGTACATGTTCATACAACTCATTCTCACTCCCTACTCATCATATATTGATGCTTGGGTTCATACTTTTCAGTTGGCCTGCATTTCTAAAAATCTTTTTTTTATTGGTCTTAAGTAATATTCTAATTTTCCGAGATACTGAATTTGGGGTTTTCATTAGTTGTCAGGTATAATCATCAACAATAAAATAAACATTTGAAATACTGTACTGTATATCAGTCTGTGTATAATGAATGAATATAATACTGTATACAGTACACGTTTCGAATTTTGAATGGAATTACTGAAATAAACAAACTTTTTCATGATAGTCTAATTTTATGGCCAGCACCTGTATGTTGATTATTTCAACACAGTTGCACAGAAAGTCTGAGAATAATGGAGCTTACTTATATAGCGCCTTCCAGCCCCCTATGAGGGGCCCCAAAGCACTTTACAGCACCAGCCATCCACCCATTCATACACACATTCATACACCGGTAGCGGTAGTCTGTCATGCAAGGCATCAGCCAGTCCTACCGGGAGCAACTCGGGGTTAAGTGTCTTGCCCAGGGACACAACGACACATGGTGTGGGAACTCTGGATTTGAACCACCAACCTTCCGATCGGGGGACGACTGCCATTACCACTACGCCACGGCCGCCCTATAAGAAGAATTGGTGAAAGTAAAATTATTTGATGTGCACCTTCTGAGACACATCGTCACCTGTACAAAGCGGGGTCAGTAATACAGGCGATTGCACAAGAATTCATCTGTTTTGGATCTTCTCACATCACAATGCATGTCACTCCAACCAGACACAGGTCATACTTACAGAATCAACTCTGAGTCTCTGTCAGCAGGTCCACATTCTGTATATGATGGATGTGTTTGTGCGTGAGAGGGGTACAAGATTGTTAGCAGTGACAAATAGCCTTGAATAAAATAAAAATTCTGCACGTTTGGAAAGGCAGGCTGTCAGTGTTGGTGATTAAGGTAGTTTTATGGATGTGTATCACGAATACATGAAGTATTTGTACGTGGAATACCACACAAAGCCTGAATCGTGCTGTAAAATAGCAACACGGGGCAATCATTTTATCTGTCTGCTGCACCCACTTAAAATTCTTGGCCTTTCTCTTTCCCTCAGATTTTTTTTTAAATACAGTATTAAGATTTAGGCTGCCTTTCCCCTTAAAATGGTTCAGGTAAAATCATCCTCTGTAATGTTACCATTCCAGAAGGTTTGCTCCATATATTGTAAACATTTTCATCCTTGCTTAGTTTTGTTTGATTTTCAATTTAAAGTCCATATGACACATTAAGTTTAAAG
>JBBPBX010060520.1:10418-21418 GCA_038048925.1 Garcialebias charrua
CTAAAACTGAGTTGTTAAAGCTAAAAGGTACAAAACACTAACTAAAGTAGCAAAGACCTAGCTAAAAAAAATAAAAGCATCAAAAGCCAAGCTAAAAGCTAAAAGTAGCTAAATGGTAGCTAGAAGCGATGAATACAGTATTATACCCAACAAAGTTCAGTAAGATCATCTGGACAATTTCTTTTGTTGTTGTTGTTGTTGTTGTTGAGAGACATTTCACCCTCCATCCATAAGGACTTAATCAGTCTGAGGAGTCACAAACAAACTGTTTTCCCCACCAAGCAGCACACTCCTACTGTGGACCAACCAGTTTGCTGATGATAAGATGGTTTCTGGGGGCTGTCCTCTCGCCCGTTGACTCCTCCCAGGCAGTCACAGCCAAAGTGGTTCAAGACATCAAAGTTCATGCTCAATCATCCAGGTAAAAAAAAATCCAACAATGTTCAGTCAGGTCATCTGGACTGTTTATTTTTTGTTGAGAGTACAGTATTATACCATAATCTGCAAACAAATGACTAATTATAAGCTGTAACAAAATAAAAATGTTATATTTGAACATTGGAGGGGTTTTGTTTAGGAGTTATACATATTATCAGACATACTTGTTTTCACTTTGTTGTTTTGTAAACTAAAGATTAAGAGGTCAGTTTTGTTTTCTGTTGCCGTTTGCTTTCAGTCAATGATGGATTAGGTTCAAGCATTTAAAAGGTGAACTGCATCAGGAAGATCTTGGGACTTGCTTTCAAACAAAAACTTCTGTCAATAACACATAAATCGATCTATTTTATATTTATTTCTTTTCCTTCAGCTGCTCCCTTTATCCATGGTTGCCACAGCAACTAAACCAGTATGAAGATCTGGCAAAAGTAATCAAAAGAAAAAGTAGCGAAAAAACGAGAAGGGGTTCTCTGCAGACCAAAAGTGGGCGTTTCTGGAGATTGGGGGGTTTCTAGAGGGCAAACACTGATTGGCTGTATTTTCTGGCTCTTTAGGGAAGTTATCAGCTCTTTTTTTAAAACTGAAGGTTTCTAAGAAACAATGTTAAATCTGCTGTCAAACACAAGAAGATTCTCTTTTGTTCTTGGGTTGTAGGCTGCACCTGACACATGTTCGCTTGAGTCTGGGTACAATGAAATATGAAGCATCTGAAGCAAAACCTGCTCCTATTTGTTAAAAAGTCTGGTCTCAATTAAAGATCATGAGTCCTGTAACGAGATAACGGCCAAAAACAAAAGCTAAAAACAAAAGTTGCTCTGTAGAAGTGATCTTCTGTGAGATCTGATCTATGAAAGGAGCTGAAACACGGAGTAGGATTGACCCTTAAAATGTGACACAGGTGAGGAAGTTAACCAGTAAAGCAGAAATACCTGCTCCAGTTGCAGAAATCTTACAGAAACTGAACATCTCTCATCTGCAGTGACTGATTTAAAATTGAACAAGAAAATGTGAAGTAAAGGAAACATCCTTTGTCTCAAAGCCAGTTTAAGTATCATTATTATTTTATTTTTCTTTCTTTATGAATCAATTACAACTATTTTCACATTATGCAACAACCTAAACAGATTTTGTTTTTTAATGTAATGGCTAGGTATTAAAAAACAAACATTTAGCCCTCCCCACTACCCATTTATGTTGCTCTTATTTTGAAATGTGTCCAGAAGTTCTGTGTTAAGAAAGGCGGAAAGAGAAGTTATGGAGACGCCGCTAATGTCGAACTGGTTAACACCATCACATAGTATCCATCCATCCATTTTCTTCCGCTTATCCGGGGTCGGGTCGCGGGGGTAGCAGCCTAAGTAGGGAGGCCCAGACTTCCCTCTCCCCAGCCACTTGGAGCAGCTCCTCTGGGGGAATCCCAAGGCGTTCCCAGGCCAGCCGAGAAACATAGTCCCTCCAGCGTGTCCTGGGTCTTCCTCTGGGTCTCCTCCCGGTGGGACATGCCCGGAACACCTCACCAGGGAGGCGTCCAGGAGGCATCCTAACCAGATGCCCGAGCCACCTCAACTGGCTCCTCTCGATGTGGAGAAGCAGCGGCTCTACTCCGAGTCCCTCCCGGATGACTGAGCTTCTCACCCTATCTCTAAGGGAGAGTCCAGCCACCCTGCGGAGAAAACTCATTTCAGCCGCTTGTATCCGAGATCTTGTTCTTTCGGTCATAACCCAAAGCTCATGACCATAGATGAGGGTGGGAACGTAGATCGATCGGTAAATTGAGAGCTTTGCCTTTTGACTCAGCTCTCTCTTCACCACGACAGACCGGTACAGCGCCCGCTTCACTGCGGACGCTGCACCTATCCGCCTATCGATCTCACGCTCCAGTTTTCCCTCATTCGTGAACAAGATCCCGAGATACTTAAACTCCTCCACTTGGGGCAGGACCTCCTCCCCGACCCGGAGAGGGCACGCTACCCTTTTCCGGCTCAAGACCATGGCCTCGGATTTGGAGGAACTGATCACATAGTATGTCTGTGGTTAACACAAACGGCTTGCCGTTTTTTTTTTGTCCAATCAGATGTGGCCCGATACGCCTAGTTTTCTATCGTCCAATCAGATGTGGCCCTCCAGACACACCTATTTTTCTATTGTACAATCAGATGTGGCCCCCCCAGATACGCCTTCCGAATTTGTCTGTAGGAAAAAAACAGCTAGATTGTAAGACGGGGTCGAAAACTAAAAACAGGAACATGTCCGCACTGGTTTTTGCCATGAACTTAACAGATGTTTAATGCCACTTAGAGAGGTCAAGGTTGAGAGCTTCAGATATTTTTGTAAGATATTCCAGGAAACAGGAGCGGAGTAGGAGAATGCCCTTTTGCCTAGTTCAGTCCACACTGAGGGAACACTGCAGGTAATAATGTCCTGAGAGCGCATGCTGTAGCTGCACTCATGCAGATACATGTAGGAGGAGATGTTGCCTCAGTCAGTCACTGAAGCTTATATTTATGTACAGCTCTCCTAAAGTCCAACACCCACTATATTTCATATATGCAGCGAAATATAATAGAGACATAGCAAATAAATATCAAGTTTGGCAGAAGAAGTGAATCTAAATGCAAAACAAAAATTCAACATTTTTAAATGTAAATAATAATTAATAATTTAAAAAAAGGGCAAAAAACAAATGGCTGACGAGGCAGCACAAAAGCACACATCGAATGAAAACTAGAAGAAATATGACATGAAAAACTGAAAGGAGACTGGTCATGATTGGCGTGTAAAGTACAATGATGATGAACTTAAAGAGACACTAATGACAGATAATGACAAACACGTGAGGAGAGACAATGAGGATCAGGTGAGGGGGCAGGCAATGACTAATGTGCACGAGAGGAAAAACACTGGAGAGACTGAACAGATAAGTAAAACACAAGAAACAGAATTCAAACAGAAGGATTTCCAAACATATAACACAGAGGGAATAAAAATCAATCCTTAAGAAACACAGTCTATGACACTATGTTCTGTGACAAAAGCTTAAAAGTTACACAAATGGGTTTAAAAAATTAACTTTTTGTGATGATTTCAAGCTGTTTCAATCACGGCTTTAGAAAGAGCCCCTTCGCGTCCATATTTCGGGTATGACGTCATGCCAGACATCTGATCATGCAAAACCATCAGATTTCTATTGAACAAGGCTGGAAACAGCTGCAAAGATGGGCATTTTCATGGAGAAAACACATGTCTGTTCTCACCCCCACCCCGCCAAACAAACAAGCATCAAGCACAAGGTTCATCCCACAGCTTGCTAACTAAGTTTGTCTCATGTTTTAGTCGAGTTAACGTCCGAGTCGCTGTTAATGTTTGACGGCCTGTTTAGCACTGCTAACTGGCCCACGAGCACCTCCCTGGTTGGCCCGGCTAACGAGGAGGTTCTTCGAACAGCACAGTCAAAGAGGAGGATTTTCTGCTTATTACCTGTTTAGTTCTGCTAACGGGTAGTCTTCTACGCCCACGAAGACAGCGAAAGACACACTATTGTCCGAGGCTCTCAGACCGACGACGGAGCTGGATTCTGACGAAACGAAGGACATCGTGACGCTGAGAGCTTATCCAACCACTGGTTTAAAGGAAAGCTCTCAGACGTTAACCATGTCGGAGTTCAAGAAACCCCGATGGAATGGACAAGGGCGAGCAGATGGAATCCCCTTCAAAGCCTCCCAAAGCAACAAACCTCGGTGAGGCACGACATGCCGATGTTCCCAGATTTTTAGCTGAGCTCACGCGGTCATGGTCGGTACCCGGAGCAGCCACTGTCCCTCCCCCCTCTCCCAGTTCCTGGACTGGGAGAACAGGGAGCCGGCTGGTCTGTCTCACACCCGAAACTTCAGCCACCAAGACGCTACCCAGCAAACAATGTCGTTTTCAGCAATGCAGCTGGAAAAGATCTACAGCGCACAGTGCCTGCGGCCCGCACGCTCAACATGGCCTAGAGCAGGGGTCCCCAAACTTTTTCCTGTGAGGGCCACATGACTTTTCCCTTCTCTGGTGGGGGGCCATGGAGTCAGTTTGTAACAGCAAAAAGTGTGACGATTGCAGGAGTGCCTAAATGTAAAAATGTATTGTTTTCCAGAAAGCACAATCAAATAACCCTCTCTGGGTTCTTCACAGAACAAAAGTCAGGAGATAAATAATAACACTATTAATAAAATAAATAATAATACTACTGTATTAATAAAATAAATAATAACCAAATAACCCTCTCTGGGTTCTTCACAGAAAAAAATCCAGGAAATAAACACTATTTATTAAATAAATAACCAAATAACCCTCTCTGGGTTCTTCACAGAACAAAAGTGCATTTAACATAAACTTTCTGTTGTGCTGTGCACAATCTTAACAGGTCCAAGTTCTCTTACCTAATATTTTCGCCATTATTCCGTTCGGTCTTTGAGAGGGGCGGGTTTAGGATTTTTTTCTGGGGGTTGCCAGATAGGGGCACAGACCGCAGAAGGGTGGAACAGAATATCACGTTTTGGATGTCAGCGTTTTCCCCCAAACGCTGACACAATAAATTAAACGTGGAACAATAGTTCAAAATAGTTCATAACTAAGGAACATTTTATAGCAAAAGTCCAACTTTATTATCAAATAAAAAGACACATATGAAAAAAAAAATCTAAATGCTCTCCGGTATTGTTCTGGGGGCCGGACCAAATGTGGAGGCGGGCCGGATCCGCCCCGCGGGCTGTAGTCTGGGAACCACTGGCCTGCAGGCACGTGCACGTACGTGGCCTATGGTCCCAGCAGCAACAGAAGCTGCACATAAATCAACTGGAAATGTGGGCTGTTTTTTTCTCTCCTTAAAACATTTCAGCAAGTTTAAAAAAGCCAAGTCTGATCCTCTGGACATTCAAAAAACAAAACAAAACAAAAGAAATTGTAGAAATGTTTCGTCTTTCGTCCAAAAAATCATGTGAGCAATTGGTTTCGGCTGTCATCAGCCAACTGGTTGATCCACTGTGAGAGGGTGCTATTTATAAGAGTATTATTAATTAAATGTATTAAATGTATTAAAAACAAAAAAATATATCAGAAATGTATTAATCTGTACAAAATCAACTAATATATCTTTATTTTACAGAGTTCCAGCAGAAGATGCCTACACTGGCTTCACGTGGCCCAATGTTGAATGATTACTGGTATCTGGAACGTCTCTCTGGAACTGCTGTGTAAATATCTGGATGCTGAGTGGAGGTGGCACGTGAACTTCTCCAGGCTGGTCATCTGATTCACCTGCGCAGAGAGCAATTACCTCCTTTCTAACAGCTTCCACATAGCCTGTCAAAGGCAAACAACAAACAAACAAACAAACAAACAAACAAAAAAACATTATATTTTAAAATACCTTTGTTCTTTGTGCCCTTTTTTAAACAAACTTGTACTCTGACAGATCTGGAATTTTACCTTGTTTGTGTGGTTTGAGAATTCTAAGAAAACTGAAATAAAAATTATATAATTCAGAATCACAATTTAGATTTTTTTGTTTTTTAACTATTTAGCAAGTTTTAATTGCGATTTGAACAACAGTTTAACAACTGGGAGATAAAGTTAGAGAGGTCAGACTGAGATGGTTTGGACATGTCCAGAGGAGGGACAGTGGGTATATTGGTAGGATGTTAGAAATGCAGCTGCCAGGAAAAAGACACTGAGGGAGGCCAAAGAGGAGATATATGGATGCAGTTAGAGAGGACATAATAATAATAATAATAAACTTTATTTGTATAGCACCTTCCTGCAATGCCTTGCATTGACCAAGGTGCTTAACAGGACAGAAAATATAAAAACCGGTACAATAAATCAGTGAAAATAAAATAAAAGCAACAGCAATAAAAGGAGGCAATGGAAATAAAAATGCTACATACTAAAATACCAAAAGTAATAAAAGTTACACACTGAAAGCTTTTTTGAACAAGTGGGTCTTCAGTCTGGTTTTGAACAGAGTCAGATCAGAGGTGGCACGCAGCTCAAGGGGGAGACTGTTCCAGGCTTTTGGGCCGGCAACAGAAAATGACCGGTCTCCCCATTGTTTGTACCTTGAGCGAGGCACCTCCAGCAGGTGTTGACTGGCAGATCGTAAAGCTCTGCCGGGCTGATGGACTTTCAAAAGTTCTGAGATGTAGAGAGGTGCAAGTCCATTCAGAGCTTTGAAAACAAACAGCAGCAGCTTGAACTGTATCCTAAACTGAACCGGGAGCCAGTGTAAAGAGGACAGGACAGGAGTGATGTGTTCATATTTTCCTGTGTTGGTCAAAGAGATAAGAGATAAGAGATAAGAGATTTATTTATTAACATTGCACCAGTTAATTAATACAACGTGATTATGTAGCACAGTCGTCCAGAGAGGGAGAGTATGCAAGCTGCAGCATTTCCAAACACATCACATGTTCTTCTGCGCGGCCGCGCTCATCCGTCTCCGGATGAAGGTCAAACAGATATGGAAAAAGGAAAAACACAATAGGTATCATTTGTGATATTCAAAAAAAGAATCTATCAAAGATTGCCTTAAGACACTCTATGATAAAGTCCCAAAAACTCTATCAGCAATAAGCACAACCAGACAAGACATTGTTGCAGATTTGACGACATGCAAGGAGATCAAAAGAGTCTGTGAGCAGCACTTCAGATAACACAGTTCAGCAGTTGTTAGCTTGGCGCCTCTGAGCACACTCCCAGAGACCTCTGGGGAGGGAGGGGAGGGGGGGTCAGCAGTGTCTCTCAGCTTCACTCCAGGAGAATAGTTCCTAGCAAACGGCCTTCTTCTTTTCCAAGGTCGAGCAGAAACTAGATTAGATAGTTATTGTTTATCTTCAATCCAGGCCACAGAAAAAAAAGCGGGCAGCAGAGTTCTGTACAAGTTGTAAACGGGAGATGGAAGATTGATTAATTCCAACATAGAAAGCATTACAATAGTCAAGTCTGGAGGTAATAAATACATGAAGGTAGTTGGAGTGAGGACAGAGGATGCAGAGGACAGAGTGAGGTGGAGGATGACTCGCTGTGGCGACACCTGAAAAGGGAAAAGCCGAAAGAAGAAGAATTGGCCTCAGATATGAGGGCAGGGCGTTCCACAGCCGAGGGGCAGCGCAGAAGAAAGCCTGGTCTCCCATTGTGCAAGACCGAGACCTGGGAATGAGAAGAAGATGAGTGTTGGAAGAGCGGAGAGTGCAGGAAGGACAGTGAGGAGTGAGAAGTTCTTTTATCATGTCCTGGACGACTGAGAATCTCCACCAGCATATATTTATATAATTTTGTGATAGATCTTTGCTTTATTTACAGTGGAGAAATATTTATAAAACATTACAATTGTTTTGTGTTTTCATTGAATTCAAAATATTTTTATGATAAAACTAGGCTGTAAGTAAGTAATGTAGTGGGCATGACCGTGTCCGCTCTGATACACCTGTGCATTTTTGAACTGTTCCAGAGTTGACCTTTACTGACCTTTCAGTAATCTGACACTTAACACAATTTATTTTATTAGCTTGAATCAAAGGACAGATTCACTCAAAAGAGACTATTTCTATCTTTGATTTTGTTCTAATACAAAATATAATCAGAGCATCACCTGTGTTTATTCATGAACAGTGTTGTAATTTACAATATGTCTTATGATCACATATGTATATGCTGTGTCATTTCTACAAATGAAAAGGTGTCAAAGTTCAGATAATATGTCAAACTGCCTTTCTCAGAAGTTGTTTTTGTTGAGTTTCAGCTAAAACTCTCACTAGCGTCTGAAAGTCTCCTCACTGAGACACTTTTCCTGAACAATTTCTCTCTGCTCTGAATTTCACCTTGAATCGTGATAACAAGTGAACTGCTCGACTGGTTCTTTTTTGGACCAATCGGGAAGGGACAAGTCTCTCTCCTCTCAGATCTTCTACTAAGGTTCTAAAATTTTGCTGGAACGAGAGAAGTCTGCTGGTGTAAGCCTCAGGATGAGGTCTTCCCAAAGAACTGAATGAACGTCAGTCAAACGCTAAGGACACGTCATTCAGTTAAAGACCAATAACATGTTGTTATGAGTCCACTTCAAACCGAGCGTAAGCTCAAAACTTAGTTTATTCCTTCCTGGAATAAGTTATCTTGAGCCAGAGGCCAGGAGCTGACGCATTTTCTGATGACCAACGCAAAACCAGGAGACGTTGGAAGGTAAACGAATAACCTGCTCAGATGTACTGGCCCCGCAAGGATCCCATGCATCTGAAAAGCTACAAGGTCTTCTCTTACCGGGCTGTCGTCAAAAGGTAAAGAGCTGTTTACAAACGTACTTGGAATTTAGCAGAAGTTGGATGGAAAGTGTCATTTCTGGTTACACTCAAGATAAATAACTTCCTCTCTTAACCTCTCCCTCTTAAATCTCTCCGTCTCCATCCTAAACTGGTAACTATATTTAAGCTAAGAGCAACAGACTAAGTATAATGACATCCTGTATTTATGTCTGTTGTTACAATTTAAATGTGCTGACGTATTAAATTGCAAGAAAGTGAAATCTATCAATCAAAGTGTAATGGTGTTAATTTTAGTCAAAGTCAAAGTCAAAGTCAAAGTCAACTTTATTGTAAGAACTGCAATATGTACAGGACATACACAGGACCGAAATTGCGTTTCTCTCAGTCCCTCGGTGCAACAGTAACCACTTAAACATTGAAACACTGAAACATATAATAATAGACATAAGCATAAAATAGTAAAACTGTAACACTGTCCTGAGTTTTTGCATAGTGGTATAAGAGTATGAAAATTTACACCAACTCTAAAACTAAAACTAAAACACTAAACATTTAATGAACATAATACTGTCCTGAGTTTTTGCATACTAGTATAAAAAAGTATAAAAAGTATAACTATAAAATAAACTAAAGGTTCTAGCATTGACATTTGCAAAGTGGCAAAGCAGCATATGAGTTAATGTACACAGTATATGTATGAGGTAGTTGATGTTGTTATAGAGGCAAAAGTGGCATATGCAGTAAGGCACATTGGGCATCCTTAAATGAGGCTGGTCAGAGAATACTGTATATGTATCAGCAGTGGTGTAGATATAAAAGTAGTGTAAATGTAAACAGTAGTAATAAATGTAAGCAGTAGTAATAAATGTAAACAGTATTAATAAATGTAACCATTGAATGTAAACAGTAGTATGTAAACAGAGAATGTAAACAGTATTATGACTATAGGCAGTGATGTAATACAAACATTAGTGCAAATATGAGAAGTAGTGCAGACTGAATGAGCACATGACCGAGAGTTTAGTGAATAACCCGCTTGATGACATAGAGTCCAGTGTTAAAATCTTTGTGTTGTGTGGTAATGTGTGAGAAAGTTTTTAGTGTTAAGGCAGTTCAAATGGGAGGGGGGGCAGAGCAGGCAGAGTGTTTAGCATCCTGACTGCCTGATGAACAGAGCTGTCACTCAGTCTGCTGGTTCGAGCCTGGAGACTTCTCAGTCTCCTCCCTGATGGCAACAGGCTGAAGCAGCTGTGTAGTGGGTGTGTGGGATCACCTGCCATGCAGAGGGCTTTCCGAGTGAGGCGGTTGCTGTGTAAGTCCTGCAGTGAGGGGAAGGAGGTGCCGACGATCTTCTCAGCTGCTCTCACGATGCGCTGGAGGCTCTTGCGGCAGGATGCAGTACATGCACAAGGATGTGTGCTGAGCCCCCTTCTATTCACCCTGCTAACACACGACTGCACACCATCGTACAGCTCCAACCACTTCATCAAGTTTGCGGACGACACAACAGTGGTAGGTCTCATCAGCAACAACGATGAGACGGACTACAGGAACGAGGTGAGCCGCTTGGCCTTGTGGTGCGGACACAACAATCTCACTCTCAACGTGGAGAAGACAAAGGAGATTGTCGTGGACTTCAGGAAGAGGGATGCACAACATGCCCCTCTGACCATCAACAGCACCGCAGTGGAGAGAGTGGACAGCACCAAGTTCCTGGGAGTGCACGTCTCAAAGGACCTGTCCTGGAGCAGGAACACTGCAGCACTGGCGAAGAAGGCTCACCAGCGCCTCTACTTTCTCCGCAAGCTGAAAAGGGCTGGAGCTTCAACCTCCATCATGTGCACCTTCTACAGAGGTGCCATAGAAAGTGTCCTGACCAGCTGCATCACTGTGTGGTTTGGTGCATGCACTGCATCCTGCCGCAAGAGCCTCCAGCGCATCGTGAAAGCAGCTGAGAAGATCGTCGGCACCTCCTTGCCCTCACTGCAGGACTTACACAGCAAACGCCTCACTCGGAAAGCCCACCGCATGGCAGGTGATCCCACACACCCACTACACAGCTGCTTCAGACTGCTGCCATCAGGGAGGAGACTGAGGAGTCTCCAGGCTCGTACCAGCAGACTGAGAGACAGCTCTGTTCATCAGGCAGTCAGAATGCTAAACACTCTGCCTGCTCTGCCTCCCCTCCCATTTGAACTGCCTTAACACAAAAAACTTTCTCACACATTACCACTCAACACAAAGTTTTTAACACTGGACTCTGTGTCA
>JBBPBX010060521.1:5247-15885 GCA_038048925.1 Garcialebias charrua
ATACATAATAATAATATATATATATATATATAATAATAATAATAATAATAATGAATTCAATTTATAACGCACTTTTCATTAGTGAAAATCTCAAAGTGCTACACACATTGAATGCTACACACATTCATACACCGGTAGCGGCAGACTACCATGCAAGGTGCTTTCCAGTCCTACCGGGAGCAACTCGGGGTTAAGTGTCTTGCCCAAGGACACAACGACACATGGTGTGGGGAACCGGGATTCGAACCGCCAACCTTCCAATTGGGGGACGACTGCCATTACCACTACGCCACGGCCGCCCATATATATATATACTTTTTAAAAATAAAAGTTGCAGTTCTTCTTAAAACTCACATATCACAGAGCAATTCCCAAGTACTCATACACACACGGATGAAATGCACATACAAGGGTGCACATAGTCGTGTCCTACAACAAGTGATTGATGAATTCAGGAAGGGGCCCAGGGGAAGAGGAAATCCAGTCTGGGTCAGACTTCATATACACATCCATCCATGGGCACCATCTGCATGCACTCACAGGTCACAGTCACTGAGGTCAGTATGTGTGTGTGTGTGTGTGCGTGTGTGAAAGTGGTCGTATACTGACGACGTGCTCTCCTCTATAATGTCTTTCCTCTATGGGCTCACACAGCAGCTCTGTGGGTGAGACATGAGAGGGGGAGGGGGGCACAGCCAAGGTGAGACGGGTGAGCTTGGCACGTTATAGCTTCAGACTTGGTGTGCCACTGTTAGCTAGCATTGTGACCGCATCCATTATGACAAATAATTGAACAGCAAATGAAGACAAATGATATGATTGCAAAGCGTGTCCCAGCAGTCAATCCTCTATCTTGGTGGTTCCCATTCAAAGCCATTGATCAGCTTTACAACCTAAGTAGCTGGCCCAGGAAACTAAATGGTGACGATCAATGCTATTTAACAGATTATTGACTGCTGACTGGTTGCCTGAGAACAAAACAGAGAAATGGTGGAGGATGAAGAAATAAGCAAATAAAGGGATGGGATGAAAAAAGAAAGCAAAAGCATTGGAATCAGTAGCCTCAGCAATGATGAAGGGGGAAGAAAAACACTGAGACAGCAGAGAACGGAGAGAAGGGAAGAGGCTCTTATAGAGTTTGGAGATGAATGTGCATGATCATGTGCATTTAATGAAGAAAAGTAAGAAAAAGAACAAAGATGCATCACTAGAAGAAAAATATTCCAGCGTACTATCAGTTTCAAACATCTATGCTGCACACCTGACAATTCCATGGTGGTAATGCGTTAACGTGACCGAACCTCACCAAAAATCAGCCATGATTTCAGGTCATGTTTGATCGGCTGATTTCTGACCGAGACTTTAAGTAGCGCATGAGCTGGAACACAACCTGGTTGAACCACAATTACCGTCTTTTTCGGAGTATAGGTCGCACCTTTTTATAATTTTTTCATGACCTGCGACCTATACTCAGGTGCGACCTATATATGGCTTTTTATCACTTTCGGCAAAACAACTTTTTAAATCCAGCTCATTTCACAATTACGTTCATTTATTAAGGAAAAGTTCAGCTCAGACACATATTTGCTATAATTTTTATCAAACAAATAATTGTTTTTAAGTGTTAATCTTCTTAAAAGCCTTGCTGTGCGCTCCTGTGGCAGACATTTGCAGCAGAGCTAAACGTAGGTGCGACCTATCTAGGGATTTTTCCAATCTATTGGTAATAATTGGACAATGCGACCTATACTCCGGTGCGACCTATACTCCGAAAAATACGGTAGGTGCCTTTGACTGCATGCTTCTTTGTTTTCACTAGCCGTGTTTCCATCAAGGTTTCTAGCTGCGCAATTTGAAATAGCGCAGCAGAAAAGCTTAATGGAAACGGCAAATTGCGAGGTTACTTCCTGAATTACGCTAAAAAGTTTTTACGCTCGCTTGAGGTGGTTTTTGGGATTTGAGATGCGCTAAACGACAAATGGAAACACATTTTCCGACTCATTTCTGACGTAGCGAAAATTCACGTCACGTGACGTTCAGCTGTTTCCGCTCCGGACAACATGTAACATCGCTAAAACTAGTTGGCATGACAGAATAAATACAACTCGCCCGATAGCAACACGTACCTGAAATATTCTCTCGATTTTGACGAGATGTGTGGCCGGGTTCAGTTTTCAACCGCTACTTCCTGTTTACTGTAGACATGCGCAGTGCTGACGTCTGACGTAATGACGCTGACGTCTGACGTAATGACGCTGTGCGCGGCTTGGTAGAAGCGCTTCAAGCCAGCAGATGGAAACACTTCTGATCTGCATTAATTTGTATTTACATATTTGCGAGGTAGCTCAAAATACGAAATGAAAATGGATGGAAACACAGCTACTGTCTGTGTTTACAAAGAATGAGCCGAGTCAAGGAGGCCATCGGCTCATTGGGTCTTCAACTGGGACGAAAGGTTTCAGTTATTGGTAGGTTGACTCTTTAGGGGAGCTTTTTATGGGAAAGTGGAGGCTGATTGAAAGACTGCTGCTGGAATGAGACTTAAGCTGATGTTTTGATTGACTGTAAATGTGTGTGTGAGGGAAAAGGTTTGAGACCACCAACAATCCTAAACTACCGTAGTGTTTGATACACATTTCAGTGTTGCTATGGGGACCTCAACTCCAGGGGCCTGACTTGTGCCAGTGTCTTTATGGTTGTGTGTGAGAAAACAGTAAATATGCGTTTAATTGTGCCTCTGATTCAGTTTATCTATATGTGTGCTTGTTGTCCAGCTTAGTCTCTGTCCACGTTTCTGGACATTTACTTCAAAATGCAACGAAACACTATTTGTGTTCTGAAACAAGAAGAAGGAAGAAAAAAGTGGCCAAGCTTCAGTGAATCACTGTGTGCATGTGTGAATGCAGACTGAAACAAAGCAGTGGATATTGTGTCTCTCTCTGTGTGTGTATGTGTGTGTGTGTTCCTCTCTTCTTGCGTCTCTGTGTGTGTGTGTGTATGTGTGTGTGTGTGTGTGTGTGTGTGTGTACACTTTCCTCGCCTTTTCTCAGTTCAGCAGAACCTCATTAATTCAGCAGGAATGGAAATCATTTCTGCATGGAGTGCACAGGAGACAGAAAGAGATGGAGAGGAAGACGCATGCAAGGGTGGGAGGCTGAGGGGGGGTGGCGGGCCACAGTGAACGCAGAATTTTCTTTTCTTTAGCGGAAATCTTTTCATTCCCAAAAATAATTTCCCTCCCCCACAAGAAAAAAAAAAAAATCACATTGCAGTAATTTTATGTATTAATCTAGGCTAAACTTGGCATTATCTAATCACTACTGTGTGATTTAGTCATTTGAGTGCCTTCTCCTGGGATATAACACATACTGTATGTCTTATCTCAAGTCGGGATTTATTTAGACTTAAATCTTAAAAGATTTATACAATGAAAAAAACAGGCTGGATAAACAACCAAATATAGCAAATGTCCAGATGGAAACATTAATAAAAAAGGTAATCTTGAACATGTAGTAGAAGATCAGAGCACAGTATCCCCCTTCCCTTCCCCCTTTCTCTAGTCCGTCCCGCAGTCCACCACCAGACAATATGGAGCAGTCGTAATCTGGCTGTGCACTGAAGAGATTACAACATCCAACTGAACAGTTCAGCAAAGAAGAGCTCACCACAGCAAATTCATTTTTCTTACAGGTAGAGTAATACAGTGATCAACTACCACACCCCTAAAACAAAAAACAAACCCCACAAATCAACATTTTATTGCACATGAAGCAAACTGAAACAACTGAAACCAAATACGTTTTTTTAGCCCACACTCAGAGCAATGGTTGGTTGCACACAATCCTTCAGAGGAAGCTGACCTTTTCAGAACGCACCAGAGTGCAGCAGAGCAGTTCGCTGTAGTGGATCTCTATTCCAAATGTCAATTTTCACACTGAAGATCTGATCTGGTACAATCAGACGGAGCAGACAAGAAATATAAAAGGAATAACACACGTAATGTGTTATTACACTCTCCAACTTGTATCGTTTGCTCGTTTGTTTGTTTGTCTTTTAATTCACACGTGCATCCATAAACTCACACTGCAGCTAAAATAACTTCAAGCATCGAGTCAACAACGAACCAGATGTGATGCCCTATTTATCCACTGAACTTCATCACCGGAGATATAAATAACTGATCCAAGGGGGGTTACATCCAGACAGCCGAGTTGAGGCTGGAAGTTCACACAATGCAGTTGTTACTAAGTGCACAAGCTGAATTTTTTGGAATCTTTCAGCCCTCTCGGATGTATTAACCCCGAACAACAGCAGGGCAGTCTGCACGCCCCAGTGCTGACCTTACGTTGGCTAATAGCTGCAACAGAGCTCACTGCGTGGAACAGCTTCAAACAGTCAAACGCACACAAAGACACACTCATAAGACTCTTCTGTGTGCAAATAATCACCTCGAACCAGTTTTAACTGTGCTCAACGAAGAAACATCATAAATCTGGACAGAGACAGTGCAGGCGTCCAGACTCAACTCAACAAGAAACATTTTTTTTAGCAGTAAATTATTACATAAACACATAAAACGATCTTTTCTAGTGTCGCTGTTGTATAATATAAACCCTGCTCATTTGCTGCTGCCCACTGTCCATTAGCAGCTTCTTGACAAACAGGTTTTTAACAGCAAATACAAGTCAATTTGGTCACTTAAAGCAGTAGCTAAGTAACAATTTTCAAAAATGTTTTGGATGGCCATCAACTTTGTTGGTGTGTAAATGAAACCTGTACAAAGTTAGATTAGTAACAAATAAAAACATATCCCTGACATAGGTTGCAATCTGTGCAAGAAATATAATACTATATGTCCTTACAGCATGAACCCCATGAAACATGTCTTGGTATGTCTGATAAAAGTTCAAGAACAGGGATTTAAAAGCAGATTGCTGGTTATGTTTGTGTGTAAACATGTGAGGTGAAAGAAACATTCAAGTCAAGCCAAAGTGTCTTTTGTTAATATTTTCAGTCATGACTGGAATGTAAGCTCAAAAATATTTTAACACACCAAAGAGCAGATCGTGAATTCAACACAGTTCCAGCAAATATTAAATAATTACAAAGAATTCAAGGGTTTTTCACCAACCTGCAGGTATATAATAGCTTTTAAAGGACTATGACAGAAAAAAACATTAGATGTATTACTCTTTGATTAATCTAAAAAAAAAAAGAAGAAAAGTCAAACGTTCACCTTGTAAGCTTATTTAAAGATTTGACTAAAGAAGTATGGCAATGTATTTAGCAAAACCCACTTTCTTCTTCTGCAAATAAAGAAGAAGGAAAGTTCAAAAGAAAAAAAAATTGAGGGTGAATATCAATGGAGGTGGAACAAGCGCCTTGGACGCCAATGAAGAACGACAGTTTGACCTCATAATATTGGACAGAAAACTGGAAAACTAAACTGAGCTGAGCTTAATTTGAAAAGAGGTGAAAGAAATGAAAGACACCAAAAATCTGACCTTTACTGTTTTATTCTCTTGTCTAATTGTTTGTTTGCTTCAAACTGTTCCACAGGTACTGAAGTGATACAAGTCCGTGAAGGGCTGATATTCAAGGCTGGTCTCATCCATCATCCCTATTATGCTGCAAACAAAACACCAACATTTATGTTCTTTGTCCTATACAGAGACAGAACACGGGAACGCTGAAGTAGAGAGAATATATATTTCATCATTTTATTTTAATCAAGAGTGGCTTGAATGAAACAAACAACCAAAACATTATGACATTAGATTTTTGCATGTAACCAAAAAAGCTCCAAGCTTTTAAAACACACATTTTATATAAACCCCTCAGATAAGCCTTTTGGTCAAATACATTATGATAAATGATATTAAGATACCCAGATGAAGACATCTCATGTATAAAAAGTAAATAAATAAATAAATAAAAAGAAGCCCAACCAAGGATGGTCCCTGCAAAATCTTACCAAAGTCTTCAGGAATGAATTAAGAATTTAGCAGCCACCACATTATTGTTGACAGACATGTCCACGGGAGATTTGAGTATACAGAAAACCTCCCAAGCAAGGTTATGATGATAGTAGGTTGGGGTCTTGGGTGGAGCGAGGTAGTAGCATATTCATAATGTAAAGCATGTGCACACCGGTGTGACTTGGTTGTGGAAAGTATGATGCAGGTTTTGACCTTGCTAGCCTCACGATTAGCCCACGACTAATTGTGACAAAGTTGTGGAAATAATCTAGCAAAGACAAGATCTTATGGCACGTAGCTGCATCTTGAAGCAGACTGAGAGAGTCATGCATGATGAAGGGGCAGGAAAGTAGGGCGAGGCGATATCTCAATATTTAAAAAATATCTAGATAATTTCATTTGTGCTATAAGATGAGACTATATCAATACGAACGATATAGTGTTATACTTAAAAATCGTTCTTCTCTTTCTCCCACGCGGCCTCTCCTCTCCCTCTCAGCCCAGCCCCATAACAGCTCCCCCCTGTTTCCTGCTTCTCCAGGTGGGACGGCACAGAGCAGCTTGTGAGCAGGGAAAAAAATAATGGCTCTGTTATTTGGAGATGCTTGGATTTAATTTGTGTACTGTGAAGCAAAAAATGCTTTCTGTAGAAAATTCCGAAAACAAGTCCCGCGAAAGGTCCAAGCACAACAAATCTTTTTCACCATTTAAAACAGCGCTATAACGTGGAGAATGAAGAGTGTGTTAAACTTCGTGCTGCAGCTGTGTGAAGTCCCAGCTTCTTTCCCTGAAACAAACTATGGTACAGAACTTTTTTACCTGTGCTGTGCCATACAAGAGGAACAGAGAGGTGACGTGATATTAATAAAGCAGCAGCTTTTATCACTAAAGACACAGTCCCAGTCTCAACTGTGGAACAAGATGGCTAAAGATAGCCATCTTGTTAGCTGCTAAGGACCGTGTCTTTAGTGATATGATAAGCCACTTCTTTATTAATATCACACCACCCCTCACTGTAAGACTTGAACATCTGTGTACAGTAGCTGTCCTTTTTCTGCCCATCCAACTTCACGCAGCCCCTCCTTCTCCCTCGCTGAATACAAGCAGCCCCTCACTGCTGCTTCACACACGCTGCTTAACATTGTGAATGCGACGCAGCTGCGGAGGATTATTATTTAATATATGTAAATAAATGTCTAAAAAACAAACTTTAATATATGTAAATTGTTTATTTTTGAGACATTTATTTTGCACAGTTAATAAATATGCCTGTGTGACAACTGGGACAAAGCTTTGGCTCTGAAATATATATAATTTTTATTACTTTATGGAAAGAAAAAAACATTGAGTTATATATCGTATATCGCGATTTGTCTTAAAAATATTGAGATATTAATTTAGGTCCGTTTCGCCAAGCCCTGCAGGAGGGCATATCTGGAATATGGAAATTAATATTTGACAAGTACTAAGAACATAACAGTTGTAGGGATACAGCACTCTCATGTCCGTATGGGATATGGGCCTCTCCACATCTCTCTGAAACTCTCAGTGTTACACCTTCTTGAAACTCTCAAGGAGTTTCTCAAGGACAAGTGGACTCTATATTGGTTAACAATTATTATGGATTAATGGACACTAATTAATCAGATTGAACTTTCTCTTTAATGTGTGTTAATTCAGAATTGATCAAACAGTATTTTTGTCATTTCAATGATGATTTTACTAAACTGGTATATTTTAAATATGACAAAGTTAAGAGAACATCTCAGAATGATCATGCTTTGAACTGTCTGCTCTAGGCAGAATAAGTGTCGAAAGTTGAAGGAACAATCCTTCGTATTTGTTTGAACTGTTTTTGTTTCAAAGGAAAAGTGCTAGACATAGCTTGCTTTCGGTCTCCCGTCCTTTCTAAAAACAATGAATCAGTTCTCAAAACAAAGTACGGACTTGTGCACATGCACCTGCATCTTCTCACTTATGTTTTCTATGTTTTGTCTACCCTATCATCTGTCACTCACTTGCAAAGTCACTCCTTCTCTAGTGATGGACAGCCAATCAGCAGGAAGTATGTGACTAAGTCACACCCCCTTCTTAAAGGGCACTTCCTGCATTTTTGGTTTTAGAGTTTCGAGGAGTACGAACTGTCAACCTGCTCTCTCCTCTGGGAAAGCTGGAGACGCCCGGTCATGTGTCAACGACCCACGTCTCAGCGGGGATCATAGTAAAGCCTTACGTTGATCCATTCACTCCTTTCTGAAGAATTTGTTTTCTAAAGTTTTATTTTGAAAGTTCAACCAGTGCGATTGGAGTCTGTTCCTGCCGGTGAACGCGTGCTCCCGCTCGTCTGACCCAGTCATACACGCTCGAAGTCATCTGGACGCTCACTGGACCACACAGTCCGTTAGTGTCCACAAACTTCTCAGTCCTCACCTCGCAAGACGTCTCGTCACCAGGTAAAGAGGCTTTGCTTGTATGCTGCACGTGTCGGAGGCTCAGCCTGATCCGTATGGGAAAGCTTGCCACCCTGGTTGGTTCAAAGTAAACAACTTTGGTTAACTTAGCTCCAGAACTCCTTCCTCCTATTTCTTATTTTTCATAAGCTATTTAATCTGTCAAGTAAATGTGCCAACAGTTAAGTTCCTAATTGTCTGTTTGTTTTAATTTGAATTCTTGTCAACGTAGTTATTAAATCAGAGCTAATATCGATACAAATGTTTAATGTAATTCTTGTGATAGTTTCAATAAAAGGTCTATTTTTTTGGTAGACCAATATAAATTGAAGTTTCCTGTGAAGTTACATTTCTTGTCTAATCACAGTAAAAACAATTTAGTATCGGAAAAAGGAAGAACTCGCACTTTGGTGGCAGTTTGTGCAAGATTAAAGTCTGCTAAACTGCGCATCTACAATAATGATGGCTCAGTAAGTGTTTAAATACCTTACAGCATCAATTATTCTATTACACAGTTGCTTGATTGCCTTCAAGACTGAAGTTGTTTTCCAAATTTGCCACAATCCAGCCACACTGTAATGGGTTGTGTAGGCCCAGATAAGCACCTTACACAGTGGACCAAAAAAACAACAAAACAAACATCAGCATCAACTAATATCTGACATAGGTCTGAATAGTTAGTCCAAACGAAGGGACCTACAAAAATGGACACTTGACAACTGCAATAATGCACTCATTTTAGCCATATTTCTATTACAATACTGTACCACTTTGTCCCACAGCTCTGTAAACACATCTGTATTATCCACCAGGCTGAGTATAATGTTTCTATACATTCTCAAACTGCATATACTGTATCTCAGATCTTGAAATGTGTCTCATTCTTTTTACTCACTTCATTGGTCAGTGATGTTTGGCTTTTCAAAGTATTGTTCATTCTTAGAGACATTAGTTAACATGAACAGGAGGGGAACATTTTTGTAAATTAAAAAAACAGTCAGTTTGAAAAATATGAAACATAGACAAATAAAAATGTAATGCTTGAGAGAAAGATGAATGAAAGTAATGAGAGTATAAAAGGCACCATAAAAGCAAATAAACAGCCAACTGCTGGGTTTAGTGGAAAGGTACACTGAGAGGCAAGAAGGGAGGAACAGAAGGTGTGGTAATGAAAGCAGGAGGGCTGAGGTTATAACAGTGAATAGTGGGGTGAAGTAAAGGAGCCAGGTGTGGCAGCAGCCACAGAGGTAATCAGTGGACCAATGGGGAGTCATTCCATTCAGAGCCAACGGGCTGCCAAAGTACTTGGAATAAAAATAATCATTACGCTGCATTAAAGTCACTGTCTGTAAATATACTCTGGGCAGCAGTAAAGCAGGCTCGTGGTGGCATTGCACCCCAACGTACACGTGTGAATATCTAAATGCACCTACATGCAAAAGACATAAATGTTGGCATTTATGTCCATGCATTAGAAGTGGTTACACTTATGAGGATGCAACTTGTCTGCACAAAGGATGGGAAAATCAATGCCTCCACTGCTGATTCTATGCGGGCGGCCGTGGCGTAGTGGTAATGGCAGTCGTCCCCCGATCGGAAGGTTGGAGGTTCGAATCCCAGTTCCCCACACCATGTGTCGTTGTGTCCCTGGGCAAGACACTTAACCCGGAGTTGCTCCCGGTAGGACTGGAAAGGCGCCTTGCATGGCAGTCTGCCGCTACCGGTGTATGAATGAGTGTATGAATGGGTGGATGGTTGGTATTGTAAAGCGCTTTGGGGCTCCTCACAGGGGGCTAGAAAGCGCTATATAAATAAGCTCCATTTACCATATGCCATTGCAACAAAGGAGAAAAGCTTTTAACAGAAACAAAAAAAGGTTTGTCATATATAACTCAACCAGCTTAAAGCACATTCCCTTCCTATAACCTATAAGTGATATTTTAGCCACAGAGACTTGAACTGGCTCTCTCACACGTATTTGTTTTGCCTCTCAGCATTGCTGCCTTTTGGAAACTGGGGATTAAGTCTGCATTTAGAAGAATTTACATTGAAAATAAGACTCCGTAATTGTTTTAGTCTTTAATCCGGGCATGGAGGACCTCACAGTGATGGAAGGTTTAGATTGATGATCATCTCAAGCTTTCATCAAGAAGGTCTGTGTTTGTGTCACAGCTCAAGTCGATAAGACCGATATCCAACTGGCATCATGC
>JBBPBX010060522.1:10564-21415 GCA_038048925.1 Garcialebias charrua
TATATATATATATATATATAGGCCCCCCCAAGATGACTCAAGCCCAGGGGCCCCCATCCTCCTAAATCCCGCCCTGATAATATCAAAGTTTAGCTCATTATAAGGTCGTTTGGCTGTTGTGGTTGTATTGAATTGGTTTGGCACCACAAAATAAATCAGTTGTACCCAGTAGATAACCAAATTACCACAACATTTAATAGAAATTTGTCCAGTGGTTCGTGAGATATTTGGCTAAAATTCAGGCAGGTATAAAACACAGCTCTTATACAATCTGCTGTACTCACCTGAATATGTGATCTACAGTCGATCCAGTGCAGGACAACTTGTTTCTGAACCAGCATGTCGTTCAGGCTCTTGGATATGATAAGTTCTGTTACATCTGTTGGCAGGTCATCATCTTTGAAAGATAGATACTCCATAAGCTGTTTCTTTGAACGCGGACACCGAGACACAACAAACACCAAGTTTCTCCCTCTGTTTGAAGAGTCACATTCATGCAGCAGATTGGGGTTTCCAGCAACACTCGACTTCCTGGGCCTCAGGTACAGCTTGGTGGGAGAGGTGATGTCTGGTCTGTCCCACTGGAAGTCCAGCAGAGTCACTTTAAGGGTGTTTTGAACTGAATCAGACTTCCTGGACTGTTGCTTCTGTTGAGAAGAGCACACTCCATCCTTCCCGTCCAACCTGGCTTTAAACTTTTGCTCAAAGTCCTCAAAAGTTTTTCGTCAAAGCTCCTTGAAGTTGGAAACTCGTGAATTGACGCTGGCAGAACTACGACCAGTTTTGAACCAGAAAAATGTATACCCCCGGTGATAACACCTGGCAATGTGGGATCTAGCTTTTTGCAGAGGAGGCTATTTTTCGGACACATGAGCTGGAAACGGTCGGTGGACTCTCTGGAAGTGTCCCCCTATTGGACAAAAGCAGAGGTGTCAAGTAACGAAGTATAAATACTTCGTTACTTTACTTAAGTACAAATTTTAGTTATCTATACTTTAGTAAAGTAATTATTTTTCAGCCTACTTTATACTTCTACTTCTTACATTTTCAGGCAATTACTGGTACTTTCTACTCCTTACTTTTTAAAAATAGCCTCGTTACTTTTCTTTCATTTTGCCGTTTTTTTTTTGTAGAATATAGATATTCACGCAGGACTTAACCAAAAATTGACATAAATATCCGCATCAGCAGCCGTCGTCACTCACCAGTGTTGCCAGATTGGGCGGTTCACCGCGATTTTCCTTCTGACTTTTGCGGGTAAAGAGTGCTTTGGGTGGGTGGGACTCTATCTGGCAACACCGGTCACACGCGTGTGTCTTTACATCCGGGGCAGCGTCGGCAGCTCCGGGACCCTCCATCAATGTAGAAGCGTCTGCGGGACCGTGACCCTCCATCAGTAGTTGGGGCGTCTTCTATAGCAACTTCATCCGGCGAAGCCATGCTGTCCGTGACGCTGACTTGTTAGGGGCTCTGCTAGCGCTAGCATTAGCGTCTCGCGAGACAACGTTACCTCTCAACGAGAGATATCGCGGGAGTTTAATATCGCGAGATCTCGTACAACGTTGCACCGGGCAACACCAGAGACAGATATGGTATGTAAAAAAAAAAAAAAAACTGCCATCTGGAAAAATATCCTTTGAGGAAGTGGAGAAGATCACTGAGTCTTCACCTGGTTGGCAGGTAAAAATTCAATAATTTCCAGTGTAGTGGTGAACCATGTTTAATTATTGATAGTTATAAACAAAAGTGTACAATTGACACGTACAAATAAATACATAATTGTGAATTTACTTTACACTATGCAAACATACAACCTTGTCCATCTTTAAAAAAACACAGTTCATATAGGTAAATTAATAAATACATTTCAAAATGTAGTTTAAATACAATGCTAAATTATAAATATAAACAATACACGTTTTTCCATTTATTTATCACTACATAACCTAGGCTATGTGTCACTAATGAACTTTAACACCTTTTGGCAGGCTAAACATGTCTATGGATGAGCTGTATGAGGAATGTGTGACTGCAAACAGCCTGATAGACCACCTCACCACCTCACCTCAGGAGAAAGAAAGGTGGCAGTCCCAGGGAACAGCAGAGAAGTGGATGCAAGTTCTTCAGGCAGCTGACCTCCCCAACATCCAGCTGTTGTATCCTTTGTCCTCAGCATCCCATCTTCCACTGGGTTTGTGGAAAGGATTTTCTCTTTCATGAAAAGTAAGTGGACTGATGTGCGAAACAAATGTTCTACTGAACTAATTAGAAGTGAGCTCATTGTCAGTCTAAATTATGAAATGTCTTGCTCAGAGTTTTACTCTTTGGCACTGAAAAACAGAGCACTCCTTGCTGCAGCACGATCTCAGCAGAAATACAAATGGAAAAAATAGGTTGACTCCATAATAGGGATGCACCGATAAATCGGCCGGCCGATCGATCGGCTCTGATTTCCTTAATTTGGGGAGATCGGTGATCGGCCGATCTTTAAATGAGAAGCCGATTTTATTTACCGATTTTATCTGCCTCAGCAAAGGTTGGAAAATCCTGAAAATTTAGGGTGCATTTTGACCTTTTGACACCTGAAAATCGGTATCGGCCAAAATCGGAATCGGCAGGTCAGACTTTCTAAAAATCGGTAATCGGTGATCGGCCAGAAAATTGAAATCGGTGCACCCCTACTCCATAATGTAACGTTCCACTGTTTTAGTTTACAAGTTTTTTATTTTTACTACAAGTGGAAAGCCATGGCCTTTGAGGCACAATGTGTTTATGTTTACAGATTTACTACAAACTTTATTTGCACGTTGCACTAAATGCACTATTACAGAATGTTCGTATTGATTTTTTGTTATTTAATACTGTTTTAAGTTATTAAGCAGGACAGAGGTCTGTTTAAGAAAGATACATAATTTTCAAAAGATATGTTTGTTTCTGGCAATTCTATTTGCACTAAAAATAAATGGTTAATTGTGTAATAATTTGTTTATACATATTTTTATAATTCAAAAACACGTATCCAAATGAATTCAGGTTGATTTCAAAGTGAGGAGGGGCAGGCAGGGTTTTTGTGTGTGTGTGTGGGGGGGGTTAAATGGGGTGACCAGCCCTGCCGAGAGGTGTCCCTTATTTATTTATCAAGGAGTTGGCAACCCTATTTTCAATGGGCATATATGCAGTTAAGACAGGTAGCTTAGTGCACCCCTAGTTTTTCAACATTAACAATATAATATAATCTAGTCTAAAAAAATGATTTTTGTGGGGGAGGTGGGGTTGTATACAATAGTATGTGTGGTGCAGCCTAAGCATTTGTCTTTGTTGTTGCTTTTTCTTACGCTACTTTTACTTTTATACTTTTAAGTAGTTTTGAAACCAGTACTTTTTTACTTTTACTTGAGTAAAAAGCTAGAGTTGATACTTCTACTTCTACAGAAGTAATTTTAAATCCCAGTATCTATACTTCTACTTGAGTAATGAATGTGAATACTTTTGACACCACTGGACAAAAGTGATACTACACCATTTTTTGCCAAAATGAAAAACGGTCATAACTGAGCCAAAAAATGGTCTAAAAATATGGGGGAAAATCCATAAATAGGTCTCACCTCTCTATAGGTCGCAGGGCATAAAAATTAGGCAAAAAGCCGCGACCTATAGAACGAAAAATACGGTAACTCTTTTTCCCCTTCATTATGGCTCCAAATGTATGGAGCTAACATGCTAACAGACCTTACTGTAAACAGTCTGGACAGCACAAACTACAGGCAGCCTCAGATGTTACAGGAACACCGAGCTAACATGCTGACAGGCGGAGAAAGGCTTCACCAGCTCCCAGTAAGAAATTAACTATTTTTTTCCTTCATTATGGCTCTCAAATGTATGCTTCTTGATAATTATGTAGGGTACTGTGTTAGGATAGACTAAGTGCTTGGTAAAATACAGTACTGTACGTATAAGGTGCATTTTGGACGTATATTCCAACTTACGACGATTTTCGACTGACGACGTGACGCAAGAATGGATCTACGTCGTAACTCGGGGGCGGCCGTGGCGTAGTGGTAATGGCAGTCGTCCCCTGATCGGAAGGTTGGAGGTTCGAATCCCGGTTCCCCACACCATGTGTCGTTGTGTCCCTGGGCAAGACACTTAACCCCGAGTTGCTCCCGGTAGGACTGGAAAGGCGCCTTGCATGGCAGTCTGCCGCTACCGGTGTATGAATGCGTGTATGAATGGGTGGATGGTTAGTATTGTAAAGCGCTTTGGGGCTCCTCACAGGGGGCTAGAAAGCGCTATATAAATAAGCTCCATTTTTTTTTACTACGTGTATGTAATTAAAAAAGAAAAAACAATGGTTATATTATTCACAGCTAAACTGCTTTCCTCTGGTGTGGATTCTCATGTGTGTGTTTAAAGTTGACTTTCGTCCAAACCTTTGTCCACAATGATCACAAGCAAATGCTTTCTGTCCTGTGTGAACTAACATGTGTGTATTTAAAGTTGACTTCTGTCCAAACCTTTGTCCACAAAGATCACAAGCAAATGCTTTCTGTCCTGTGTGGACCATCATGTGTGTGTTTAAATGTGACTTCCGTCCAAACCTTTGTCCACAATGATCACAAGCAAATGCTTTCTGTCCTGTGTGAACTATCATGTGTGCGTTTAAATTTGACTTCCGTCCAAACCTTTGTCCACAAAGATCACAAGCAAATGCTTTCTGTCCTGTGTGAACCATCACGTGTCTGTTTAAAGTTGACTTCAGTCCAAACCTTTGTCCACAAAGATCACAAGCAAATACTTTCTGTCCAGTGTGAACTATCATGTGTGCGTTTAAATTTGACTTCTGTCCAAACCTTTGTCCACAAAGATCACAAGCAAATGCTTTCTGTCCTGTGTGAACTATCATGTGTGTGTTTAAAGTTGACTTCTGTCCAAACCTTTGTCCACAAAGATCACAAGCAAATGCTTTCTCTCCTGTGTGAACTATCATGTGTGCGTTTAAAGGTGACTTCCGTCCAAACCTTTGACCACAAAGATCACAAGCAAATGCTTTCTGTCCTGTGTGAACTATCATGTGTGTGTTTAAATGTGACTTCAGTCCAAACCTTTGTCCACAAAGATCACAAGCAAATGCTTTCTGTCCTGTGTGAACTATCATGTGTGTGTTTAAATTTGACTTCTGTCCAAACCTTTGTCCACAAAGATCACAAGCAAATGCTTTCTGTCCTGTGTGAACTATCATGTGTGTGTTTAAAGTTGACTTCTGTCCAAACCTTTGTCCACAAAGATCACAAGCAAATGCTTTCTGTCCTGTGTGAACTATCATGTGTGTGTTTAAATTTGACTTCCGTCCAAACCTTTGTCCACAAAGATCACAAGCAAATGCTTTCTGTCCTGTGTGAACTATCATGTGTCTGTTTAAATGTGACTTCGTCCAAACCTTTGTCCACAAAGATCACAAGCAAATGCTTTCTGTCCTGTGTGAACTATCATGTGTGTGTTTAAAGTTGACTTCCGTCCAAACCTTTGTCCACAAAGATCACAAGCAAATGCTTTCTGTCCTGTGTGAACTATCATGTGTGTGTTTAAAGTTGACTTCTGTCCAAACCTTTGTCCACAAAGATCACAAGCAAATGCTTTCTGTCCTGTGTGAACTATCATGTGTTTGTTTAAATTTGACTTCAGTCCAAACCTTTGTCCACAAAGATCACAAGCAAATGCTTTCTGTCCTGTGTGAACTATCATGTGTGTGTTTAAATTTGACTTCTGTCCAAACCTTTGTCCACAAAGATCACAAGCAAATGCTTTCTGTCCTGTGTGAACTATCATGTGTGTGTTTAAAGTTGACTTCCGTCCAAACCTTTGTCCACAAAGATCACAAGCAAATGCTTTCTGTCCTGTGTGAACTATCATGTGAGTGTTTAAATGTGACTTCCGTCCAAACCTTTGTCCACAAAGATCACAAGCAAATGATTTCTGTCCTGTGTGAACTATCATGTGTGTTTTTAGATAACCCTTTTTGTCGAATTTTTTCCCACAGTCTTCACAACTAAATGAGTTCTGTTTTGACTGACTGTTCTTGACTGAGCCTCCAGTTTTCTTCACTTCAAAACATTCCTTGATAACCATTTTCTTGACTGAGCCTCCAGTTTTCTTCACTTCAAAACATTCCTTGATAACCAAACAACTTGAAGACATCACTGACTGACTTGTCATGTGAAATTGTTTCCCATGCTCACTGAAGCTGCAAGACTTCTTGAGAGTGTGTACGTCTGACTCAGGAGCTCTGCTCTCCTTCCAGTCTTTGTCACTGTCTTCAGGTTCTGATTCATAGTCTGATAAGTCTTTTAGCTGAGAGTCAGAGTCATGTACATCATCGTCATCATCATCCTCAGATTCCTCACTGACTTCAGTCTCTGAAGAGCTGCAATCATCTCCATAAGTATCTAGATCTGGGTTCCTGGTAGTCTCTGCTCTTCCACAGTCCTCTCCAGCAGTTGCTGTTTTCATCTGGTCAACTGAGCTGCTGGTTGGAAGATCTTCCTCTTTTACTTGGTGCTGATAAAGCTGTAAAAACAGAGGTTTCTTTTCATCTTCCTCACTCTTCAAAGGAACAGCAGTGAATGCAAACCCAGTGTCATCAGTCTCCTTTTTCACACAAAACTGCTCTCCCTCTTGACTGGTCCACAGTTGCTCCTCTTCCTCCTTTATGTTGAGGATATCTGGATCCTGTTGGTCCACACCAAGCATCCGTACTTCAAGAGCTGCTTCTTTAACCAGCACCATCTGCTGAACATCTGCAGGGAACACTGAACACATGAACATCAGGCACAATTATAACTTTATTCATTCATTCATTCATTCAACCTTTATTTAGTCAGGTAAATCTCATTGAGCCTCGTGGACTCATTTACAAAAGCGACCTGCTGCAAACTAAAGAATGATGAACAGCAATGATACAATTTCCTTAAACAATAAACAATAGAAAAACATAAGAGAGAAATAGAGATTTTTTTTAAACAACGTATTAAAAAATAGCAAATCATTATAAGGTAGATGTATAACACAATGTCTGATTCATTTAATGTTGGTAACGGAGTAAGGCAAGGAAGTATACTGTCCCCTTACCTTTTTAACATCTACATGGATGAACTATCAAAGCGCTTGAATTGTTGTAAAACAGGCTGTATAGTTGGTGATCGCATAATTAATCACTTAATGTATGCAGATGATTTGGTAGTCTTGTGCCCATATAGTGCTGGCTTTCAACAATTACTAAGGATCTGTTCCCAATATGGTTATGACTTTGACATCAAGTATAACGCTAAGAAAAGCAAAGTTATGATTGCTAGAAGTAGGGCCGATAAACATCTGGTAACCCCTGACTTCTCTCTATCTGGTGCTGTCCTCAACATATGCAATGAATTTCAAATATTTGGGACATTGCATATCTGATGACCTCTCTGATGATCGTGACATCTGTAGGCAGTATCGTATGATATATCAGGGTATATGCAGGAATAATGAAGTTAATTTCAATACCTTTTCAAGACTTTTTAAAGACCTTCCAAAATAAATTCAAGACCTTATCGTCACTTTGTTTTATTAAGCAACAAATCTTTGATTTACAAAACTGCTGTTGTTTTCAATTAAATCCGTGAATCTCAAACCTACAACAGAACTGAGATACAGTGGAAAGAAAAAAGTTCAAAAGAAGAAACTGAACCACGACTAGGTTTAAGAAAATATAGCTTAGGTTACAACAAGACTCGTAGCTATTTTAAAGTAACTTGGTTGAACAATGGCGAATAAGAAATAAACACAGTAATCATTACATGTGCCTCAGTGCAGTTGCTTTGCATTCCAGCAACTCTTCAGTTTGCACCAGCTCACTGAGTTTTTCTTTACGTCTCCTTCTCAAGACATTGGACTTGGTGATCAGTTGGGCCATTAAAGAACCTGACTTTCCCTCTGCCTGCTCTGCCAACTGATCTGCATCTTTTTGCAGAGAATCGCACACCTCTTGTAGAACTTTTCTCTTATCTAGCTCCAGTCATATGGGACTTCAAGGCGTTTATGCCCATCGAGGCTACGCTCATCTTCTTTTACAAAATGTACAATAAGCCTCGCGGTTATTCTCGGCGACAGGCCTCAGACATTCTTGAAAATCAGGCATCTCCAACCAGAAGTCCGAAAACTTGCATTACCGGTACCCATTGTTCTCACGGTCTCGCGGCAACTTACTCAAACACACAGACTCAACTTGGAGATAAAGCAGCCGCGCATGCGCACAAGATAGGCCTAGCCGTAAAGGCTGTTGTAACCTGACACTCTAAATTTGTGCGAAGCAGTTTCCGAATCCTCCGCGGTGAGGAAAACAAATATTAGTCATACATACTTTTTGCTGTCAAATTATTTAAAGCTAGAATAACAGCAAAAAAAATAATACCTCATCAAATCGCTTTCAAGACTTTTTAATACTTTTCAAGACCCTTAATTTTCCCAAAATTGATTTATCAACTTTTAATAACTTTCAAGACCCCGCAGACACCCTGTATATGCACAAGCAAATACTCTGATCAGAAAGTTTGGTATGTGTTCATCCTCTGTGAAAATAGCTATTTTTAAAGCTTTTTGTACCTCGCTATACACTGCTCATCTGTGGCGAAGATACAAAAAAAGTAGCCTGCATAAACTTTATGTGGCATACAATGATGGCATGAGGCTGCTTCTCAAAGTGCCTAGATGGAGCAGTGCTAGCCATATGTTTGTACATAATGCTGTTCCCACATGTGCTGCTGTGCTCAGGAATCTTATGTATAAATGCATGATTGTCTGTGTCATGCAATAATATAATTGCAAATCTGGTAAATCCTGCTCTTAGTGCAGTGAGATTTTGCTCAAGATTGTGGAATCAATCAATGGATTTTTTGTGTATTTTTCTGGACCTTCTTTGTGTCTGAAATAAAGTTTGACTGATTGATTGATTATAAAAACAAGAACAAGAACATATCTGCATTGGTTTTTGCCAGGATTCCAACAGATTCTTAAAAACATTTAGAAAGGGCAAGGCCGAGAGCTTCAGATCTTTTTGTAAGATATTCCAGGAAGCAGGAGCAGAATAGGAGAAGGCCCTTTTGCCAAGCTCAGTTCTCACTGATGGAACACTGCAGGTGATCATGTCCTAAGAGCACACGCTGTAGCTGCACTCAAGCAGAGACATGTAGGAGGAGATGTATGAGGGCAGCAGACCAAGAAGTGATTTAAAGGACAACACCCACCATGTTTTCAAATTTCACCGGCATTAATAAGTAGTTTTGACTTTAGAAATAAAACAGCAAAGTTTTTTTGGTATAGTAGAGTAATAACGCTAACTGTGTTATTTCATGATTTTCATGAGATTTTAGCACCAGATCCGGCAAACTCTGCCCCTCTCCATATATGGGGCATTCCACGTCACGAAAGTGACCGCCCCCCTGAATGCATGCATATGGCTCTGTGCATCACCGTGCTGACTTCATGCTCCATCGCGTTGCAGTGTTTTGTGTTCAAAACACTTTAAATTGGAAGACTACGAGTCAGCAATGATGCAGGCATTTGGATTTAAGGGGAAAAGAGGTACCAGACTGAAGGAAGACGCTGTGCCAACTGTCCATGCAGTTCCACCGTGCAGTGGACCTAGAAAACTGGAGTCATCTCCCTCCGAGGACCGACCACCGAAGAAGGCCCGCACCTCCACAGTCGTGAGAAAACGGGAGGTATTTCGGGTAAGACTTTGCTCAATTTAACATCAGAACAGAATGAATAATAGAGCAGGCTTTTAAATGTACCGTAGTTTGGTAATATTCACGCCACTTTTTCGTGAAAATCTGTGTCGCAAGTCTGTGGCTAGTTAGCATAACGCTAATGCTAGTTAGCATAATGCTAATGCTAGTTAGCATAACAGTCTTCGTTTTTCTCTCGGCATTACATTGCACTGAAATAATAAACATCCCCCAATGTCTTAGTTAGGCACAAACGTAACTGAAGTGTGTACAACTCTACAGTGATTAATAAAAAATATTAAAACAAAAATGACTGGTTATGACAGTGTGGCAAAGTCGGAATGTAAGATCAATTGCAGGTGGACAAGGCAATGTTTGGTGAACTTCTTTTAAACCTAAAGCAGAAGTTATGTTATTGGCAACTTTTTTACATTTGTTATTGCTATTTTTAAACATTTGCAATAGTGTAATGACATGAAACTGGTGAAAAATAACAAGAAATGATCATTTTAGTCATACTCATTATTGTCTTTGATTAATTTGTTTTTCCTACATTAAAATGTCCATCACTGTGGCCATAATGATTTTGTAGCCAACATATTGGGTGTTAAATTGCACAGGGAAAACATGTCCACATATGTCATAAGTGCAGGAATGCAAAGCACACTGATTGACTGCCAGTTAGCTGCACTAAACCTGTGTTGGAATGCAATCTCTCTTAGTTGTTAATTTATTTCAGTAATGCTAATGATCTATTGTTACAATTCCTTTTTCATTTATTTTGTATCTGTACTCTGATACAGATACTAAGGGCCAGTTTACACGGCGCGTATTTTGAGTGTAACCGCTACTTTCTCTTTGCGACTTTGCTTATCGCCTACACGACACCGCTGGCCCCCCTCGATGACACCGATAGTTTTCTGAGCCTGCTCTCAAGGTGGAACTTTTTCGCTGCACCCCCGCTGATAATATAAACATCTCCTGCTGATCTTTTGTGTCAACCACATGCGCGCAGCCCGCACGCGCGAGGCTGACATTTCACGTGCTCAATATAACAGTTTAACAATAATAAACAGTATTTATGTTGGCG
>JBBPBX010060523.1:0-21415 GCA_038048925.1 Garcialebias charrua
TTTGACCCCAAGTGGTAGACCGGACAGAAAAACAGAAACGGAGTCATCAAAAATAATATTTTATTCACAGGTGCGGGAGCAGCAGAGGGAGAAGAGGACAATGGTGAGTAATGGATCTGTTAAATTGAGATCTCTTAAAGGAAATGATAGTAGTTCTTTCTTACTGAAATAAAGTCTTTGTTGTAGCCAGTCCGTGAGAGAAGGAAAGTTTCTGGTTCTTCTGGAGATTCCTGGTTCTGTGTTCTATTCTGAATAAAATATTAGATGTTGGCACCTCCACATCATTGCCTTCAGTTTTTATTCACAATTTGTTTAGTGTCCCAACTTATTTGGAATCTGGTTTGTACAATCCAGTCCAGGTTAGCAGCAGGTACAGTATCAAATCAGAAATGGTTCTTGTTGAGGAAAATGTTCATATCTGCATCAGGCAGTATGTGTGAGTGTTCTGGACAGACAGTGTCACCTGCAGTGGCGAACATGTATGCTGGCTGTAGAAGAAACTTGAACACATGAATATGAGAATGCAAGATGTGACAGCAAAGGATAAGTCTTGTGTTAGTTCCACCACCAGCAGCAGGGTCCTCAGACAGAACGGCTGGTGGAATGTCCTGGTCCATCTGCAACCCTCTCTCGACTTGTTTTTCCGTGGACATGGAGCTGTGACATTACATTGTGCCTCATCCTCAGCAAAAAGCTCCTCCAGTGGAGACTTTCTGGACAGATTGCAGGGAGGTGGTTCCTAAACAAACAACAGGTTCATCAGTATTGTCAGTAAAAAGGGATTATTAAATAATTATTAAGATTGAGAATGTATACAATTTCAGCTATCATATACACTTACGGGGCCCCTGAGCAAGGCCCTTAACCCCCACCATCTGCTCCCTAACAGGTCTCTCTTGAAAATGAGTTCTCGGGGCTCAATGAGACTACCTGTATAAATAAAGGGTAAAAAAATAATAATACTTACACTCTCATCCTCCACTCCCTCATTCTCAGGCCTTTCCGCAGACTGCATGGTGACCCCATCATCTCCACAGTCTTCCTCTGTTGACCACAAAGAACATTACTAGTATTTTGATTTCAAGATTTTAATAGCTGAAAAGGACAGTTGTCCATGAATGACATTTCACCTGCTCAATCAGCTTTATCTGGATCTGCTCCCAGACATATCATCCATCTTCTGTTTAATGAGCAGAGCAGCTCTTCACCTTATAAGAAGATGGGATTAACTTATTTGACAAGTGGTCCATGGTAGGTGGTGTGCACTTGGGTTGATTGTTTTCACCATGTCCCTGCAAACATAAACAAACATGTCCCTGTTACTGTAACGTTGGCTTAGGATGGACAATTATTAGCTCTGTTATTATTGCCTAACTAACCTAAATGTTGGTGATTCCACATCTGGAAAGGGATGCAATTTTTTTTACAACATATGCTGTAACCGTTCTGTGGCACTCTTCATTCAGTTGCACCAACATATTTCTCTTGGACGCTGTGGTGAATGGAGTAGCACATCTTGGAGCCAGGCTAACATTATTAGCCATTTCAGGTCATTTGTCTAAGAAAAAAACGTGAGCTAACGTTAGCATGGTGTTTGCATTTGAGTTCACCTACCGCTTTAAGTGGAGTATAACATGTTAGCTGTCTTAATGTTGGTATGAGACGTAGTTTATAGTTTTATTTACCTGATGGAGATTGAGAAGGAGGCAGCGAAAACAGTCAGGCGGAGTACCACTCTGTTACTTTTGAGGGTTGGACCTGGAGGAAAGCGAAAATAATCCAGCGCAGCGCGTCAAAGACAGGCCACTTTTTTACTTCTGGTCGCTGTGGGGCTCTTCCGATTCTCCCCTTTGGTCGGATCTGGGGAGTGGGTGAGTGGCTCGTCCTGTTCGGGTGGCCCTGGGGACTCTGGGCTCGGGGTCCTTCTTGGGGTCTTGGGCTATGATCGCCCCTTCGTCTGCCTCGGGCCTTGGGGGGGCGGATCTCTGATGCTTCACGGTCGCTACTGAATGTTCTATTCGAGGAACCTTATTCACTTATGCATGCTCACAACCACACACAAATGGATGCAGGGATGTATATGTAGATATCATATGCGGAACCTTATTCACTTATGCATGCTCACAACCACACACAAATGGATGCAGGGATGTATATGTAGATATCATATGCAGATATGTAGATGGGTATGTGACTGAATATGAATGTATATGTATGTATACTGTATATATATTTGTAGGTATGGGTATGTTTATTTATGGAAATCTACTGCAAGGTCATGAATATNCAAAACAAAGCAAAAAAAATGTAGAAACGTTTCGTCTTTCGTCCGAAAGACTTCCTCAGTCTGAGAAGCTGTATTCAGCTCAGTCTTATAAATAGCACCCTCCCACAGTGGATCAACCAGTTGGCTGATGACAGCCTGAAACCAGCTGCTCACATGATCAAGGAGGACCATCAGCCTGACGATGGATCGTTAACACCCTGATGGTTGTTTGCTATTCACAGAGGGCTGAGTGATACTAGCAATAACAGCATTGTAAGTGGGGGACAGTTGAACCCGGAGGCCTCCACCTCTGTTTAATGATGGACGGTTTCTTTTCACAAAGATGGCCTCCTTTACTCCTCTCTCAAACCATTGTTCCTCTCTATCAAGGATGTGAACATCTTCATCCCTGAAAGAGTGACCGCTGGCCTGGAGATGAGTGTAGACCGCAGAGTCCTGACCTGATGATGTTGATCTTCTGTGCTGGGCCATCCTTTTGGCCAGTGGCTGTTTAGTTTCCCCGATGTAAGACTGATCACAGCCCTCCTGACATCATGTGAGCAGCTGGTTTCGGCTGTCATCAGCCAACTGGTTGATCCACTGTGGGAGGGTGCTATTTATAAGACTGAGCTGAATGTCCAGAGGACCAGACTTAGCTTTTTTGGATTTTTCTACCTGGATTATTGAGCATGCATCAGGGTGTCATGAATATTATTAGTCTTTATGCATGTGTGTTTCGTTGCTGTGTTCTGTCATGTACTTTGCAGGATTGCAGACGGAGGCTGGGTGTGTTTGCCTTGTGCTTTTTGTGGATAATTGTTGTGTTTTGTTGTCTTACTTTCTATCTTTCCTTTCTCTCTATTAAAAAAAATTATTGGTGTGAGAGGATGGCTGTAAGGTGAGAAGAAAGGCCATCTATAAAAAAAAAATAAAAATAAAAAAATAAAAAAAAATAAAAGACGGCCCACTTTTTTTACTTCTCCACCCTCCTTTGCATGATAAAAAAATTATTGCAAGTGCTGCACTGAGCTGACTGGTCATTTTATTAAAGTTAAGCCACGTTTTTGACCGCGGCTGCTCCCTTTCCATGTTTAGCAACACTTCCGGTGGGTTCTTCTTCGTTGGTTTTTGGCGGGCGGCTTCTTCTTCGTTGGTTATTGGCAGGCGGCTTCTTCTTCGTTGGTGTTCGGCGGGTGGCTTCAACTTCCGGTTGGCGGACTAGGAATCGAAAATAAATATTTTGAGCGATTCCGGGAAAACCGGACAATTAGTCCCTGTTCCACACAATTCTCGATCCTCGATACCCAACCCTAGCTGGCAGTTGAAGCAGCTTCTGTTTATCATTTAGTACATTGTTTAGGGCTTAAACTAACGATTATTTCAATGATCGATTAATCGACCAATTACTTTTTCCTATTAATCGATGAATCAGCAAAAAAAGTTTTAGTTTCTACCCCTTTATTCCAAAATTGAACATTTGACTAACATAAAAATTTGCACAAAATACAGGTTGCTACTTGACTATTCTGTTAGTAAAATATTGAATAATAAAGATTAAAAAAGTTAGTCAAATAGCTTCAATAAAAAAGAATAAATGCACACAAAAATATATACAAATGTATGCTTTATCCATTCAACCTTTATTTGGACAGATAAGTCACATTGAGCCTAGAAGACTCGTTTACTTTGTACAAGTGAGATCTGCATGAACAGACAAAAAGGAATGAAACTGGACACATTAGGAATTGGAGGCGAAAAAATTCCTATTAAAATCTTTCTTCTTGCCTGAGAAGAAAAACTCTAATATTAAAAAACACCTCGCACAAATAAGCACATAGTGACGTAGACACTCTGCAGAGGGGAGGGAGACACAGAGAGCGGTGAGCAATAGCCGTGTTTCCATCAAGGTTTCTTGATGCACATTTTGAAGTATTGCATCAGAAAAGCTGAATGGAAACGTCATGATTCGAATTAACTTCCTCTAATTCGCAAAAAGGTTGATACGCTCGCTTGAGGTGGTTTTTGGGTTTTTCGAAACAGAGCTGATACGCAAAACGAGAGATGGAAACAGATTAGTTGACTCAGTTCTGACGTAGCGAACATTCACATCATGTGACTGATCAGCTGTTTCCGCTGTAACATCGCTAAAACTAGTTGGCATGACAGAATAAATACAACTTGCCCGATAGCAACACATACCTGAAATATTTTCTCCATTTTGCCGAGATGTGTGGTCGGGTCCTGTTTTCAACCGCTACTTCCTGTTTACTACATGCGTAACGCTGACGTCTGACGTAATGACGCTGACGTCTGACGTAATGCCGCTTTGCTGGATGCGCGTCAAAGTCAACTTTATTGTCAGAACTGCAATATGTACAGGACATACACAAGCCAGTTGATGGAAACACTTCTGATTCGCATTAATTTTTATTTACATTTTTGCGAAATTTCTAAAATTTGCTCAAAATTCGAATTGAAAATAGATGGAAACACGGTTAATGTCCATGAACACTCTAGAGGGCACTGGAAGAGTTCTGATAAGGATGGAATAATCAGCCAGTTTCCTCCACTGAGATCTGTAAACATTCTCGAGCGATGGACGAGCTCTTGATAACTGATGAGTTTATTTAGTTGAACAATGACATCATTATTCTCATTGTCAGACTGCTTTCACCACCGTGAGACCTATAAACACAGAATAACCTTAAAATAACTGGGTATGTACACTTTTACACATAAAATATATACAGATGAGCAGTACATTAACATGAAGCTACACTTAGCACAGATGACGCACCTCATGGCCCAGGTTACTAGCTGGAGAATTCTTGCTGCAACTTACATTGTGACACACCTTCATTAATATGTAAAAGACTGTGTAAGCTTCACATAAAATACAACCAATCTTTATCCCTCTCATTAGTGTTTAACATGCTGAACAACAAGGAAACTTACAATATGTCGTCAGTACTCTGCTCAAGCTCTGCTAATCGTCTACTCACGCCAGTATTGTTTTACCACTGGAGAATTATCTGCTTTGGACATCACATCTGGTTTGCAACTAACTTTACTTAAAATTAAACAATTATTTTAAACAATTTGTGAACAATAAATGCTGGTGAAACTTTTTATACTTTTATACTACTATGGAAAACTACTATGAAAAAACTCAGGACAGTATTACACTCTATTTCATTTTATGATTATGTTTATTAAATGTTGGTGTTTTGGTGTTGGTGAAACTTTTTATACTTTTTTACTACTATGAAAAACTACTATGCAAAAAACTCAGGACAGTACTAAACTTTTATTATTTCATTTTATGCTTGTTTATTAATTGTTTAGTGTTTAAATGGTTACTGTTGCACCGAGGGACTGAGAGAGAAATGCAATTTCAATCCTGTGTATGTCCTGTACATATTGCAGTTCTGACAATAAAGTTGACTTTGACTTTTGACTTTGACTTTGACAGCATGAACATAACATCTCTGTCAGTTACCGGGGAATGGCCAAGGTCAATGCTAATGAGAATCCAAGAGTCCTGAAATGATGACAGAATGTTTATTCAGCTGGTTCACTCTGGTTGTCAGTGAAATTTTCCTATGGGCAGGGTTGAGCGTCAGATTACATGTCCTCTAGGCATATTCAGATAAGGTGGCCTTTAAGGCCAGCCAGGAGAGCCTTATTCAGATAAACACACAGTTGTTTTGGGGACAGGCAGAACATAATGACAACTACCTTGAGTCTGCGTTGGTCCAAAAACAGTTCTGAAATGTCCAAATTACGTGGCCACACCGATGGAACGTGCCTGAGTAAAATCTCAGAGATCTGATCCATTCTGCCCAAGGTAATTGAGTCTGGGTACACAGGCACGAACCAAGCCATCATAAAGGCAAGCAGCATGATTGGGTCCCAATTTGCTGCAGACGACTTCCTTGATTGTAGATAAAACCAGCAACCAGCTGAATCCAAAAAGCAGGAACCAGCTATCGTAAATCCAATTAAATATGCGTCCTTAAAATCCACAGATGGCAGCAGAGATAGACACATCATCAAGTCTTCAAGTCAATGAGATATCCAGCTGCGTGCTTGCCAACAGGGCAAATTGGCTCGCCTAAAGCCTGTTTTCCCTTTGAAGAAAATTGATCAATTGTGTTGAGGGACCAACTGGCCAAATAAATCCATAATTATGGTTTGGAAGATATGCAAGAGAGGCTCAGAAGCAGTTTCACAGAAAGACAAAGCAACAAAGCAAAGCAGAGTGGGAGGGGAAGCGTCCGACCTCAGCAGGAGCAAGTGGTGCACAATATGTAGCAACTTTGTAAAATGTGTCCTTGAGGGAAGAGTGTAATCTGGATTAAAAGTGTGGATCATTGTAATCTGAATTAAAAGTACGGATCCTTGTAGTAAAGCAGGGGTGCTCACACTTTTTCAGCATGCGAGCTACTTATAAAAAAAACCAAGTCAAAAAGATCTACCCAATACAAAAATGCAAAACATATAATTATCTTCAAATGTATTAAGGATTCTTTTTATGTACAATGTACCTATGTTGATGTACCTTGCATAACTGAATAAGCCAATATTGCACAACACATGTAATAAATCAGGGGTCACCAACCCGTAGGGACCAAATGGGGTGATGGTGACAGCAATATAGATTTTTTTAAATTTATTTTAAAAAAAGATGGTAGAAACTGATCCCCACCCCCTTCTTTATAAGAATCTGGTCTTTTACTTTAATTAATAAATGTTAAAAAATCATTAGATTTTTTTTAACTTTATAATGTCTTTCAGGTTGGGTGTGAGTTTTGGCATATTGGTCTTTTCGAAGAACTGAGAAGATAAATTCTTGTTGGTTTGGGATTCTGAAGTATATAAATGGGAATAAAAGTCCTTAAATGCTCTGTTAATTTGTAAATGATCTAGAGTTGTGGTGCCGTTCTCTAATTGGATCTTAGGGATGATTTGTTTAGCCATGGCACCCTTCAACTGATTTGCCAGTAGTTTTCCTGACTTTTCTCCATGTATGTAAAATGATGATTTACTTTTCAAAAGTGATTGTTCTATTGAGTATGTAGACAATAAATCAAACTTAGTTTTGAGTTCTACTTTTTTTTGTACAGATTAGGGCATTTGTTTTGAGCATATTGTTGATCAATTTCTTTTATCTGCTGGGCTAAATCAGTTCTTTCTTTTTGAGATTTTTGCCTCAGCCGGGCGGTATATGAAATGATTTGTCCCCTAAGATAGGCCTTAAGGGTATCCCAAACTGTTGACAGTGGGATCCCAGGAGTTCTGTTTATGGATAGAAAGAAGGTTATTTCTTTTTCTATAAATGTAACAAAATCATTGTTTGACAGTAACGTTGAATTGAATCTCCACTGTCTACTCCTTATAGGAATGTCAGGGAGGGACAAAGACAGAGTGACAGGTGCATGGTCTGAGATGACAATACTATGGTAGTCACAGCCACGGACAGAGGGAAGAAGTTTGTTGTCCATGAAAAAGTAATCGATCCTCGAGTACGAGTGATGAACATGAGAAAAAAAAGAATATTCTCTCTCAGCTGGGTGTAAAAAACGCCATACATCGCACAGGCCATATTTAGATAGAAAAGCACGAATAGTGTGGGACGACCTGCTGGCTGTGGCAAGGTTTGTAGAGGATCTGTCCAAAACTGGGTCCAACCAGCAATTCAAGTCACCGCTGAGTATCAATGAGTATGTGTTTAGGTCCGGGAGCAGTGAGAATAATTTCTCAAAGAAACCAACATCATCCGTATTTGGGGCATAAACGTTAACTAGCACTACTGGTGTGTTGTACAATTTAATGGAAACAATCACAAAACGACCATATTTATCTGAGTTAATTTGAAAAGGTTCAAATGAAATGTCTTGACTGATGAGGATCGAGACGCCCCGAGCCTTTGCTCGAAATGAGGAATGGAAACTCTGCCCGTGCCATGTTTGCAGTAATCGTTTGCTATCGTCACTTCTAATGTGAGTCTCCTGCAGGAAAGCAATGCCTGTTTTTAACTGTTTTAAATGAGAAAGCACCTTCCTTCTCTTGACGGGGTGGTTCAAACCTTTGACGTTCCAGCTTGACAACACCAACTGACCACTCATATTACTAATAATTTGTATAAGAAAGGTAGGTAATACAGTCTAATGTGTTGATGGCTGTGCAGTTCTTGGCAAAGTGAAAGAAAATATAAATTAATGGCAGTGATGGACCCCCCACCCCCTCCCTTTCCCACCCTGGACAGCTGCAACAGACAGAAGCAGCAAGCTCCATAGAAATTAAAAATAAGTCTCCTGTCTAACTTTTAAACTAGTGCTCCAGTATCATCAGAGGAAAAAAAAAATGTATAAGCACCTCATGCAAGGCCAAAAATGTACACATAGATGTGTGATCACGCATACACATATAAACAAGGTTAAATTAATCCTAATCCTAAATTAAATCTTCAATCAGTCCAAGACCAATTCAAGATTCAATTCAAGATAGTCAACAGGTAAACAAGAAGAGGAAAAGTGTTAATAGTTCAAAATAATATATTAAAAACATTATATATTTCACCCATTTTTATACCTGGATAGGCCTACTTCAATTATTTATGTGCCTAAATACCTAATGCCTAAAAAAAAAAAAAAAAAAAATTTTTTTTTTTATAAGCACCTCACAAACTAGTTTAAAGTATGCAAGGCCAAAAAAATGTATACACATAAATGTGTACCGGTAATCACGCACACATATACAAACGTAAAGTTAAATTAATCCCAATCTCAAATTAATTATCAATCAATCCAGGACTAACCCAAGATTCAGCTCAAAATAGTCAACAGGTAAACCAGAAAAGGAAAAATGTTTCATTTCAAAAATGTTAATAGTTCAAAAAAAGCTGCAACTAAAAAAAGTCTCAGATAATCAGAGTATGGGCAGAGTCCTGCTCATCTGTTCCTCACCTCATGTAAAGAAAAGTTTAGTGTAAACAGAAACAAAGCCAGTGCGGGAACAGCGCATTGGTGTCAGCAATACGCTTCCGTACATTGCTCATCAGTCAAAGAAAAGTTTAAATGTTACTTGCGCTGTGAAGCTTGAAAGGTGTCACTGAACTTCTGCGCCTCCTCCACAGAGCCCAACCACTTTCTGTGTCCATCAGGTAAAGTCACGCAAAGTCGAGCAGGAAAAAGCAGAGCAGGTTTTAGACCCAGAGAATACAGTGCGGACATCACTTTCTTATATTCCACTCGCTGGTTGAGGACTTCTGGGCTGTAGTCTTCCACGATCCGCACTGGTTTCCCCTGGTATTCAAGCCTGCCCCTGCGTCGGGCCTCTCGGATCATGAGCTCCTTCAGCTGGACCCGGTGCACTCGCAGGATAACCGGGCGCGGCCGCTGGTCCGAGGCGGGTTTCGGAGCGAGAGTTCTATGAGCCCGGTCCAGTTCGGGTGGAGAAGGAAGCGTGTCACGCCCGAAGATGTCGCACAGCAGGTTGGAGAAGAAATCTGTGGGACGTCCGCTTTCAATAGATTCCGGTAAACCCAGCACACGAATATTCTGCCGTCTGCTTCGATTTTCTAAATCCGCCAGTTTAGATCTTAATCTGGTGTTTTCCTCTTGGAGAGTTGAGCAGGTGTTTTCCACCTCCGACATGCGCTGGCTCAGGTCATTAGTGACAAGTTCCAGTGATGACACACGCTGGCCGTGTTCCTCCACCGCGAGCCGAGTCTGGTCCAATTTGATATCCAGCTGGTGAAAAGTTTGTTTGAACTCAGCTGAGAGCGCAGCGCGGTGCTCCTCGAGCAGCGAGGTAATTGCCTCGAGGGTTAGGCCAGCGTCATCGTCCTTCTTCGATCTTGCCGACCTCTGAGACATTTTTTAATCCAAAATCTTCAAAAAAGATACTTGATGGAGGTTGTGTGCGTGATGATAGGAAAAAATATTACATATAGAGGGCTTGGTGGTACTAAAAAATAAATTTTACCCGGAGCACTGGCAAGTGCGACTCACTCCATCTCACGACCACACCCCCAACTTTATAATGTCATCTCTAAAAAAAACTCCAGCAAATCTAAAGTGGTCCACAGGCCACCAGTTGATAACCACAGCTGTAGCAGGTTGTTATGGCTCCGGACACGTTTAGTTTAGTGAACGAAGGCATAAAAATGGCTCTTTTGGTACGGAGATTTACAGCGGTGTATTTTACAGACTGTCCCTGAACGCAGCGCGAAAGTGTGTTTTGCAAACGCTCGCGCTGCGGGACAGGGAAACGTGCAGAGAACAGAGAGTAGTCAAGGAGGTTATGCTGTATGAAAAGTGTCTCGTATGATTTTAATAATAAAGCCACGTCAACTCCCAACCAGTATGTTTAAGCGTGCAGAGAAACATCACAGCGTCACTCACCCGGAAGATGGTGGGGGCGTTTCGCTTTGAAGTTGCTGCTGTCCGAACAGGGATTTTAGTTCCTCCACCTTTCTCTTTCTCACCTGGCTTTTGGGTGGGAAGTCCATGTCGTATTTTCCATGAACAGTCCGAAATCTGATTGTTTTAGCTTGGTATGTTTCGCTGCGTTTCACCTTCGCGCCGTTGTTTTCAGAAACTGCATGCGTAATGACCTAAAGCTCTCATCTGATTGGTTGCCGTGTATGTCAATCAAGTGATGGGAGGATACAACTCAAGATTCAATTGTCATCTGATTGGTTGCCCTGTATGTCAATCAAGTAACGGGATGTTTGATTGGCTGACAATTTTTTTAATGTCACGCTGCGGGAAAAAAAAAAATAATAATAATGTCACGCTGCGATCGACCAGTAATGCCTCCACGATCGACCGGTCGATCGCGATCGACGTAATGAGCAGGTCTGTAGTAAAGCCTTCGTATTCAACCATTGAAAGAGGCCTCTTGCCAGTGACAAACATTTAAGGATGCTTTCAGCCAAGACAGCTGCTTGCTGTGGTGTGCATGATGTATTTCTATCATGAAGGCTGTCATTGTTTGTTGTTGTTTTTTGGAATGCGAAAGAGTTTATATATATTATAGCATAATTTACAGCAACTCAAGAAACGCCTTGTTTCACTTACAGTGTTAGGTTAAGGCAAAAGTAGCTCAAAGAGCAATTAAACACACACATATATAAAATACTTAATTGCACACATTTGAGTAGATGTATTAAATTACTTTAGATCCTATTTAAATGCAAATCATCCTGCCATACAGGCAGTGTATTCACTCAGACTTTGCTGGCAAATTAAAAGGTGAAGCGTAATCATAAAATTATTATCTTTGTGTTAGATTTATTTATAAATCACATTTAAACACTGCTTGTACAAATTAAATAAAAAGTAACACACAAATACTCTTATCAGTCATTAATCAGATAAACAAGCAGCAACTGGTGACTCTGTGCTGCTTGTCCTATTGGACCTCACATCCGCTTTCGACACCATCGACCATGAGATCCTCATTGCTAGGTTGGAGCAGTGGGTGGGCATCTCAGGATCAGCCCTAAACTGGTTCAGATCCTACCTCTCTGACAGGTCTTTTTGTGTGTCCATCAATGATTTTACTTCTGCAGTGGCGGCTCTTAAATGGGGGGTTCCGCAGGGGTCCATCCTGGGTCCTCTCTTGTTCTCCTTATACCTGCTGCCACTCGGTGCTATTTTCCGGAAACACAATATACCCTTCCACTTCTACGCTGATGACTGTCAAATTTACTTCCCCCTAAGACAAAATGGTACAGGCTCTATTCAACCTCTGCTCGACTGCCTGGCTGACATCAGGGACTGGATGGCTTTAAATTTCTTAAGCTTCAATGATAAGAAGTCTGAAGCCATATTGTTCCTTCCCAATGACACAACCTCAAACCACTGCATTGACCTGTCTGCTCTACCCCTGTCCGAAAAACAAAAAGTCAAAAATCTGGGAGTGATAATGGATCCTTCCATGAAACTCAACAGTCATGTAAACATGATCGTCAAATCCTGTTTTTTCCAGCTGAGGCGTCTGTCTAAGCTGAAGCCCATATTATCAAAAAACAACCTGGAGACAGTGATTCACGCATTCATTACATCTAGGCTTGATTACTGCAATTCACTTCTGCTTGGCGTCAGTCAAGCCACCATTGCACGATTACAACTGGTTCAGAACGCAGCTGCCCGATTTTTAACCAGCACACGCAAAAGAGAGCACATTACACCAGTCTTGGCCTCCCTTCACTGGCTACCGGTTCATCTTCGAATCCAATTCAAAATTCTCATGTATGTCTACAAATCGCTGAACAGTCTCGCCCCCGCCTATCTCTCGGATCTGATACACCCATATGTCCCTCCACGTGCTTTGAGGTCAGAGGATCAGGTACTCTTAATAGTTCCAGAAACTCGCCTTAAGCGCAGAGGTGACAGGGCGTTCTCTGTAGCAGGCCCAAGACTCTGGAACGAGTTACCGCTGCTCATCAAACAGGCCCCCTCCCTCTCGGTTTTCAAATCCCGGTTAAAAACTCACTACTACGCCATTGCTTTCAATGCCAGCTGATTTGTATTGGATCGTTTTATTTATGATCTGCAATGTTTTTATGTTTTTCGTGTTGTACTTCATTGTATGTGTTGCCTGTTGCGTGTTTGTTTTTCCAGCACTTTGGTGTGGACTTGTTCCTGTTGAAAGTGCTTTATAAATAAAATGGTATGGTATGGTATGGTAACTTCAGAGACTGACGTTACGTTTTCTCTCTTGGAAACAGAGCAATGTGTTTTAATGTAGAGACTTATCTGCCACCACATGATGAGTTGGGAGTGAGATGTTTTGTATCTGCTGCTGAGCTCCTTCAGCCTCCTCATGACTCCCACATGTTTACTTTTATCTCCGTGGTTCTCCCGTGTCATGTCGTCACTTTTCAAAGCTGCATGTTGCACAGTTTTTAACTTTGTGAAGCGTGAAGTGCTCCCACACTTTTAAAGACTTGGGTTGAAAAGTTTTCTCCTCGTTGGTCATGTGTACAGAGGCGGTCCTCCATATGGGCAATACGGTCGATTGCCCAAGGCGGCGTCCAGCAGGGGGTGGCAAAGCAGAAGAAGAAGGAGAGACACTGCGCCTCGATTATTTTTTATTTATTTTTAATCTTTTACAACTTTTGTTTTTAACAACATAACACAGAACACCACTACTGCACTGCTCCTGTGCCGCCCCACCCTTCATTTAATCACATGTCCCCAGTTTAATCACCACAGCAGCTGCTGGGGCACCGTGCACCTCATCCACTTTCAGTTTCGTTTTAGTTAGGTGCGCGGAGGTGACACTACGTGCGGTCAGTGAAAAGATCATGGAAGGGGGGGAAAGTAAGGGTGGTGCAGAGAAGAGAAGGAAAACAGACGCAGCTAAATGTACAACCATGATTGACACTGTTTCACTCAAACAGCAGCTGCAGCTTGAGATCAAATAGGTAAGACATGCTGTTGAACTTTGCTGCAAACCACAGTTCAAGTTAATTATGAAGTCAATTAATTTTGTGGTGTGTGGCATTGTGACATAACATTCTGTTAAATAATTTAAATAATATATGAGTCTGGTGAAGACCTGCTCTATATGAAAAGTGCCCTGAGATGTCAGATGATTCAACTCTTTAATGAAATTGGCCTGAATTGATCAAAAGTCTTTGTAAAAAGGGGAGATTTGTGTTGAGTTATGACAATTTTTAATGTGATTTAGAGCCAGGAGTGATGAGGGGATTGTTCTTGTCAGTATGAAGGAACAGGTGAGCTGTTCTAACTGTGTGTGAACAAACATTAGTAATATAAACACTTTCTAAACAACAGTAGGGACTCATTATATTTTTATCATTAAAAGTAAGATAATAAATGCATAAAGCAATGAAAGGGAATAGTATGACAGAAATATGAAATAAACCTGCATATTTTGCCATTGAAAATATATTAATTGGTTAAATCAAAATTTGTTTTCCGTATAAAATGTACTAAAGCTTTACAGATTATTGTCCTGATGCAGGCTCAATAAATGTAGTCCTCTGGACAGATTCTTCTTTGTATCAAAAAGACTTCTTCAGTCTGAGGAGCTGTGACAAACTCAGTCATCGTTCCTCCTTGATAGAGAGGAACGATGGTTTGAGAGAGGAGTAAAGGAGGCCATCTTTGTGAAAAGAAACCGTCCATCATTAAACAGAGGTGGAGGCCTCCGTGTTCAACTGTCCCCCTCTTACAATGCTGTGATTGCTAGTATCTTACCGTTCACATAAAATATTTGATAATGTTCTTATGGAAACAATTTTTGAATAATGTTCATAATGTGTTAATGCTACATGTTTGTCTCAGGCTACTTCTTGTTCTGCCATTAACTCTAAAATAGTTATTGAATAGATTATATATGTAGGTAAAACTAGATGTTGAACAACCCATTAAAATACACCAGAATCACCAAAATGCAGGAAATTGCATCTATTTTATTCAAAATTTTCTGAGAGAGGACCGCCACTGGCAATCTAGCGGCCGGGGGGAGGGGGCGCATTGGGTTTGCTCGCCCAGGGCGCCAAATAGGCTAGGACCACCTCTGCATGTGTAAAATGTACCTAATTTCCTTTGAAAAGAACGCCTCTGCTTCCGCCTTCCCCCTCGCTCTGTTCAACTCACGCTGCAGAGTAAAAAAACAAACGTTATTCAGTCAGCTAGCATTGACAATGCTCTGCAGGTGAACAAAACAGCTCTGCAACGCCGTGAGAGACACATAATTGCATGACACAACGAATCAATAATGAAATTTGTTGCCAGCACTTTTAATAATCGATTTTTATCGATTTTATCGATTTGTTGTTGCAAACCTGTTTTTTTCCACCGTACTCCGTTTTTTTTTTTTTTATATATTTCCTGTTTTAAATCCATTTAGTATTTATTTTTTTATTATAGACGTCAGATCTTAGTTGGGATGACTTGCTGAGCGGAGCATTCCCTTAATCGTCCATTCTGTGTATGCGCGCCGCGCGCTTGAACTTTTAATTGGACGTGTTGCATTTTACTGTTAAAAATCGATTCTCAAGTCCTTAAAATTTATATTGTTAAATTAAAATGCAATCAATCTAAAATCAATTAAATCATTTTTTTACCCAGCGTAGGTGGATGATACCCGAGTCAAAATCCAAGCTAAGGAAGTAGAAGCGTTCACCAGGCATGCAGGGTCTGATGGCACTTTGGTAACAGTTCCTGTTTTAAATGTGCTATACAAATAAATCTGACTTGACTCTGGCACTGTGCTGGATCACTGGTGTATCTGCGGATAAAAATAGTTTGCCAAGAGATTTAACAGACATTTCTCTGGATTTAACAGAGGTGCAGCTTAAACTCCCAACCACACTAGATAGACCTACTAACCAGTCAGAAGTAGGGTGGTGCCTGCCTTGGATCTTGGCAAAACTGTGATTCAGATCCAGCAGTGGTTCTGTGTGCTGTTGAATGTCTCTGTTTCCTGGGCTGCTTTAGTGCACGGTCTGACCTGGGCTGAAGTTCAGGGGCCTACAGCATTGGGGACCATATTGTTTTGAGATCACGTGATGAGCTGAAATGCATCGTCTTGTGCAAACCGGATTCCAAAAAAGTTGGAACACTAAACAAATTGTGAATAAAAACCGAATGCAATGATGTGGAGATGCCAACATCTAATATTTCATTCAGAATAGAACATAGATGACAGATCAATAGTTTAAACTGAGTAAATGTAACATTTTAAAGGAAAAATATGTTGATTCAAAATTTCACAGTGTCAACAAATCCCAAAAAAGTTGGGACAAGTAGCAATAAGTGGCTGGAAAAAGAAAATTGAGCATATAACGAACAGCTGGAAGACCAATTAACACTAATTAGGTCAATTGAAAACATGATTGGGTATAAAAAGAGCTTATCAGAGTGTCAGTGTCTCTCAGAAGCCAAGATGGTAAGAGGATCACCAATTCCACCATTGTTACGCAGAAAGATAGTGCAGCAATACCAGAATGGTGTTACCCAGCGTAAAATAGCAAAGACTTTTAAGTTATCATCATCAACCATGCTTAACATCATCAAAAGATTCAGAGAATCTGGAACAATCGCTGTGCGTAAGGGTCATGGCCGTGAAACTACTGGATACTCGTGATCTCCGGATCCTTAAACATCACTGCACCTCAAACAGGAATGCCACTGTGAAGGAAACAAAAGAATGGGTTCAGGAATACTTCCAGAAAGCATTGTCGGTGAACACAATCCACCATGCCGTCCGCCGTAGCCAGCTGAAACTACAGTGTAAACAGGAAGCCATTTCTAAGCAAGCTCCACAAGCTCAGATGTTTGCACTGGGCCAGGGGTAATTTAAAATGGAGTGTGGCAAAATGGAAGACTGAGGTATGCACTTGAAAGAAGAGGAATGAAAGTCAGCTGTAGTAAGACAGAGTACATGTGTGTGAATGAGAGGGAGGCTGGTGGAACAGTGAGGCTACAAGGATAAGAGGTCACAAAGGTGCAGGACTTCAAGTACTTGGGGTCCACTGTCCAGGAAAATGGGAAATGTGGTAAAAGAGGTGAAAAAGAGAGTCCAGGCAGGATGGAGTGGATGGAAAATTGTTTCAGGAGTGATTTGTGACAAAATGGTGTTTGCAAAGGTCAAAGGAAAAGTTTACAAGACAGTGGTGAGACCAGCTATATTGTATGTATGGTCTGGAGACAGTGTCATTGACAAAAAGACAGGAGAAAGAACTGGATGTGGCATAAATGAAGATTTTGAGGTTCTCCTTAGGAGTGACAAGGATGGATAAGATCAGGAATGAGATCATCAGAGGTACAGCACATGTTGAACAACTGGGAGATAAAGTTAGGGAGGCCAGACTGAGATGGTTTGGGCATGTCCAGAGGAGGGACAGTGGTTATATTGGTAGAAGGATGTTAGAAATGCAGCTGCCAGGAAAAAGCCAAAGAGGGAGGCCAAAGAGGAGATATATGGATGCAGTTAGAGGGGACATAAAGGTAGTTGGAGTGAGGACAGAGGATGCAGAGGACAGAGTGAGGTGGAGGAGGATCACTCCCTGGGGCGACTCCTGAAAAGGGAAAAGCCGAAAGAAGAAGAAGAACAAAACTAAAAGAAAGGTGTGTGTTACTCCTCTCGAGTTCAGTTATGGATCAACGTCTTTCTTGGGTTTTAACAGACATTTATTGTAGACAACGTGACTTAACAATGCCCCAAAAATGCCGTCAGAACTAAGAAAGAAAACACAGATCTAAATTAGTTCACGGACAATAAAGATTTACAGAAATAAAAGACAAAATAAAATACACAAATAAAACAATAAATCGTACCTCATTGGCCACATTAACTCCAGAGGAATAAAGATGATTTTCTACAGCTTCTTCTCACAAAAAGAAATAAAAAAAACACCCCTTTGTCTTCTGGGGGAAACTTCTCGTAAGTCTCATATGCAGTAACGGTTCTCTAACGATTTTCATGGCAAATGTGTCAATCAATCTTACCCCAAGGGAATCAACGCGGAACAAAAGATAAGTTCCCCCATACATTTTAATGCATTTTTAACCCAAAAAATTAACTTTAACAACATAAATTACTGAAAGTTGTTATCAATTATTGAATGTTTGTATCAAACACTAATATTTATTGCTCTCTTTAACTGAATATTGAATAATGAATTAAATGAGAATTGCCCTTGATTGCAGCTACACTCTCACCAAATCACTTGTGATTTCTATGATGAACTCTAACTTGTGAGTGGGTCTATTCTGCCTCTAGCAGTGTAACTGTCTTATGAATAGGCCTGTCCAAATGTACTTGTTTAGTGAGTCTCTTTCCATGACAATCTAATGCAGAGTCACTGATCAACAGCTGCACCTTGCGAATACATCCATCTTCACTTGGATACACCACTGTGACCTTAGCGAGTTTCCACTTGTTTCTAGGCGCTATGTCATCTTGGACGATCACTATGTCGTTGACTTTAGCATTTCTCCTTGTTCTTTGCCATTTTTGTCTTTGCTGTAGTCCCAACAAATATTCCCTTTTCCATCTGTGCCAGAACTCATTGGCTAGGTATTGAACTCTACGCCATCTTTTGCGAAGGTACAAGTCCTCTTACAAAGTCTCCTGGGGGTGGTAATATTACAGACGACTTCATGGTCAAGAGAAGATTGGGCGTAAGTGGTTGAGGTCCAGTAGGATCACTGAGTAGGTGTGGGGTGATGGGTCAACTGTTTACGATGGCCATCACTTCATAAAGATAGGTCCTTAATGACAAACAGTCCAATGTTCGGGATGACTGATCCAGGATGGAGGACAATACACTTCTGACTGTACGGATTTGTCTCTCCCAGGATCCGCCCATATGACTGGCAGAGGGAGGGTTCATCACAACTTCACAGCCTAGTTGCTTCAGACTTTCCTTGTCCATGTCTTTTACTGCTTCCAGGAGCTCTCGCTCTGCCCCAACAAAGTTAGTACCATGGTCTGACCGCAACTGACATACATTTCCACGTAGGGCGATGAAGACACGGAATGAATTGAGAAAGGCATCAGTTGAGAGATCATCAAGTAACTCAATATGTACTGTACGAGAGCACAGGCACATAAACGGCAGCCCATAGCGCTTGAGTTCTTTCCTTCCTTGACATAAAATGGACCGAAACAATCCATCCCACAATATGTGAAGGGAGGAGTTGTTTCCACTCTCTCATTAGGCAGGTTTGCCATTTTCTGCTCTTCTGTTCCACGTCTGAATTTCCTGCATTTCACACAGCTGTAGATATAGGAGCCTACTGCTCGACTACAACCAAGTATCCGAATGCTGTTTGCTCTTAGCTCATTTATTGTCATGCCCCGACCTTGATGTTTCACTCGCTGATGATAGTGATGGATCAGCAACCTTGTGATATGGCTGGTCTTTGGTAAAATAGCTGGATACTTGACTTGTGGATGTAACGTAGCTTGCTGTAATCTACCTCCCTCTCGGAGGACGCACTTGTGGTCCAGGAAGGGACTGAGTCGATAGAGTCTGTTTGTCTTGTCTTCAGTTAACTCTTTTCGGGACTGAAGCTCCTTGATTTCTTTGGAGAAGACTGACCCTTGTACCATGGTTATGATTCTAAGTTCAGCTTCTTGTCTTTCTTCAAGACTTGTGGCTTCATGGGTTTTTCTTTGCTTCTTCTTAAACTCTCTTCCAAATCTGATAAGTCTTGTAATAGCCTTGACTAGTTTTGACCAGCTGGAGAATTTCACAAAACGGTCTGCCAGAGAATCCACCCTTGATGACGTGTGGTATACAACTACTTTGCGTACTTCGGGGTCCTCTGATTAAAGTTCTCCCACCTTAGCCTCTTCATTGGGAAGCTTTTCTTGCCAGAGAAAACTTGTTGAAATGAAGCGTAAATCCTCTTGAGAGAGGTGAGAATCTTCCACTTTCTTTTCATTGAAATCAGCCTCAAGCACTTTGATCACATCTGATGGTGTAACAACTTCTTTAACTTCAGTGCAACATAGTGCACTTCTTTCAACAACTGATCAGATTGTGGACTGGGTGTCACTTCTTTGACAATGCTCATGTGACTACATCCAATAATGTCTCCATAGTTAACACAAGGATCAACACCTCCAAGTATTGTCCAGCCGAGATCTGTCTTTTGGCCAAAAGGCTCATTGTCTTTTCCTGACAAAACTGCTCTAGGTACCAGTGCTTGTGAACAGTTATAACCTATCAGCAGACCAACATCACATTCAATCAGAGGTGCTATTTCATCAGCGAGGTGCTCCAAATGTGGCCATGCTCCTGCCGTCTTGGGTGTGGGAATATGGTTTAAAATTGCAGGGATGAACACTCTTGTGTATGTAGTAGGAAGTGAGATTTTCTTTGATGAGTAGAAACCTCTGATTTGTAGCCCTGAGATCCTTTGACTTGGAACAACTTCCTCTTTGCATGATGATGTAGAGAGCTTTAACTGTACATCTCTCTTTTCTGTATCCAGAACATCTGCCTTTTCTTGCAAAACAAATGTAGTGTCGCTCTGAGTGTCCAGAAGGGCGTATACTAGCATTTCCTGTTCTGGGTTGCTTACTGTGGATAACCAAACTGGAATCACTGTAGATGTGAGATCACTCTTGTCACCTTGGATCACACGGTTTGAGATTGCCCCACTTAAAGATTCAAGATTCAAGAGCTTTTATTAACATTGCACCAGTTTGTCGCCAATACAGCGTGATTATGTATGCACAGTCATCCCGAGATGGAGAGTGTGTAAAGCTGCTGCTTATTCAGAACACATGACATGTTCTTCAGCGCGGCCTCTCTCATCCGTTTCGGGATGAAGGTCAAAGGTGTGAAAAGGGAAAGTACCATGAGGGTCACAGCGTTGGTATTAAAAAAAATGTATCACATTTTGTCTGCCAAGACACCGCATGACACAGTAAAAACTATACCAATAAGCACATTTAGACAGTTACACGTTGCATGTTGAGACTGAGGCAGGGAGGATTCTGTCCATGAGACACCAGATAGCGACAGTCTGACCAGCCGGCCTCCGATAACGCTCATAGAAAAGTTATCTGGGGGGGGAGGGGGGTAGCAGACAAGACAAGAGAGCCGCTGTTTTGTCCACAGTATAGCACATCTCAGGAGAAATTAGATATCCAGCCTTTTTCAAGGCTGTTTCCAAGGGAGTCAGATAAGAATTGACAAATATTTTCATTTCAAGCTCACATTGTAATTTCTGTAGCCTTCAGTCTGTAAGGGCGACTCTGTTCCAAGTGATCCAATTTGGGACTTTTTCCACTGATCCAAGCTCTGATCTCAGATGTTGACCAGTACAGCGTGCAGAGTCCCAGTCCGAGGGTGATCTGTTCACCCTCTGGATAAGCTTGCAAACAGCTGATTTCTCGAGGTCACCGCGCAGACCAGACGTCGGGTGCTCCAGGCATTAAGTCCTGCTGAAGTCCCCCTCCTTTGCGATAGACCAGTGCTCCACAAACGCCAAAAAGCAAAGCGCTGCCATCATAATCCAATATAATCCAGATTCTTCACCTCCACAGAGCACAACACAGAGAGCGAGACGCACACCATCCACACCCACAGGAATCCATGGCGTATCCTCTTCGTCACTCTGTGTGGGTGGACCGGCTCCCCTT
>JBBPBX010060524.1:0-21414 GCA_038048925.1 Garcialebias charrua
TTCTAGTAAGCCTAAGCTTTTGTTACTTTTCGCTTTAAAGCCAAAATGTTGCTGCTTTTACTAGCTACTGTTTAGTGTTTAGCTAGCCTTTTGCTGCTTTTTCATTTTTTTTAGCTCGTGTTTAGTGTCTTTTAATTTTAAGCCTGTCTTTTGCTCCTTTTGGCTTTTATACAGAGTTGTGCTGTTTTTAGCTTTCACCTGGTGTTTTACTACTTTTTGGCTTTAAGATAGCGTTTAGCTTCCATTGTTTTTTTAGCTAGCGTCCTGCTTCTTTTAGCTTCATTCAGCTTCGACCTCCTTAGCAAACATCTGCAGTCGTTCGGCACTCAAACCACATTTTCACAGAAAATGTTGGTTTTCTAGTTTTCCTTAATGTCTGTTTATCATTTTCATTTTTGCACAGTTTCTTTCACCTTCTTCAGCTATAAATAGTATTTTAAGTGATTATTACTCAGTTTCTCATTGCGCAAGATGAAATGGCCTTCCCTTTTTTATTTTTTTTTAGGAAGGAAACACTCTTAATTGCTTTTCTCTTTTTTGGAGCACCAAGTCCCCTGGGCTCAGTGGTGGTAAGTGTCGCACTCCATTGTGGCGATTGTAGAAATATGCTTGTTTTTGTTTAGCTGAGTTATCAGTTTGTTGAATTTTATTCATGTCAGGCCAACCAGGGTTCAGATTGTTCTGCAGGGTGGGCAGAGTCGTCCTGATTTTCCTGCCCATTAACAGTTCAGCTGGACTGGCTCCTGTAGAAGTGTTGGGTGTGGCTCTGTATGTCATCAGAGCGAGGACTGGGTCATCTTGGCGTAGAATGCTCTTTGCGATTTGAACAGCCCTCTCCGCGTGGCCATTACTTTGGGGAAAGTGGGGGCTTGATGTAATGTGAAAAGTCATAAGCTCTACTAAACTCCCTCATCTCTGTAGAAGCCAGTTGCGGACCGTTATCACTCACTAACACCTCTGGAATACCATAACGTGCAAAAGTAGATTTAAGTCTGGCAACAACTTGGTTGCTCGTAGTAGTCGGTAGATGCAAAACCTCCAGAAATCTAGAAAAGTAATCAGATACGACCAAGTAGTTCTGCTTTTTAAACTCACATAGGTCTACTGCCACTTTCTGCCACGGTCTAGATGGTAGTTCAGTTGTAATCAAAGGCTCTTTCCTGTGTGTATTTCTGTTCTCTACACAAAAGGAACACTGTTGCACTTTAGTGATGATGTCATGTCTCATCTTGGGCCACCAGACTGATTGAAGTGCCCTCTCTCTACACTTGCTTAAACCTTGGTGTCTATCATGAATCCTCTCTAGAACCTCCTCCCTCATGCTTGTAGGGATAACTATGCGGTTCCCTCTCACAACTAAGCCGTCTAACTCAGTCAACTCTCCTCTGACCTGATAAAAATCCCTCACTGACTCTGTAACTTTGTCAATGTACTCAAGCCAACCTGACCTAATGAAGCTGCACACAGTCTGAAGCTGTGGATCACTAGCTGTACTGTGTTTTGTCTCGGTGATCTTCTGTGGTGTGGCTGGTACCTGACTGACAACAGAGTCTATGTGTGTTGCTACTTCATCTTGTAAAGCTCTGTCTCCATAACGTTGCTCTGGACCTCTGGATAGAGCATCCGCCACTACTAAGGTTTTACCTGGTGCATATTCAGCTACCGCATTAAACCTCATAAGTCTCATCAACAGCCTCTGACATCTCACTGGAACATTGTCCAAGTCTTTACTGTTAATAAGGGGCACTAAGGGCTAATAGTCAGTAATTAGTCTGAAGTTGTCGAGTCCAAACAGGTACTTGTCGAATCTTTCACATGCCCAGATACCGGCTAGGCACTCTTTTTCAATTTGATCGTACCTCGTCTCGGCGTCGCTCAGTCTTCTGGACACGTAGGCTATGGGTTTCCACTGGTCTATGTTACTGGAGAAGGACAGTGCCTAGTCCGTAGCTGCTAGCATCCGCTGACACGGCTGTTGGTTTATTGACGTCGTAGAAAGCTAGAACTGGGGCTGCCGCCAGCAGGGCTTTGAGCTTTTGAAAAGCCTCTTGTTGTACGTGCTCCCACACCCACTCTGTGTCTCTTTTCAGCAGTGCGTAGAGTGGCTCGCTCACTATGGACAGTTCTGGAGCATATTTGGCCAGATAGTTCACCATACCCTGAAATCTTTTCAGTTCTGTTATGTTGTTTGGCTGGGGAAAGTTCTCGATGCCTGCTACCTTTTCTGGGTCGGGTCGGACACCTTCCCTGTTGATAATATATATTGTAATATGGGTGATAATGTGGGAGTGGTGGCGCAGAGGTTAAGAAGGTGCGCTTGTGATCGGAAGATCGCCGGTTCAAGCCCAGGTACCGACAACATCAAAGATGTGGGTGGGATAAGTGAAGCGGTCACAATTGTCTCCACCCTCATCTGCCCCACTCTGGGCCCTTGAGCAAGGCCCTTAACCCACACCATCTGCTCCCCCGGGAACCCTAGATATCAGCTCTCTACTCCACACAGAGGGCTGTGGTTGCTCGGTGGTCTGTGGTTGTGTCAGGAAGGGCATCCGGCGTAAAAACAACTGCCAAATCTTCGTGCGACTAGATCGCTGTGGTGACCCCTAACGCAGGGAAAAATCCGAAAAGAAGAAAAAAAAAAAGTTCACCATACCCTGAAATCTTTTCAGTTCTGTTATGTTGTTTNGGATGCATCACAAACAATGATGAGTCCAGCTACAGACAGGAGGTGGAACACCTGGAGAGCTGGTGCAAAGAGAATAATCTTCACATGAATGTGAAGAAGACAAAGGAGATGATTGTGGACTTCAGAAGGAACAAACACACCCATGCCCCACTGAAAATAGGTGGGTCTGCAGTGGAAGTGGTCTCCAGCTACAAATACTTGGGTGTACACATGAATGATAACCTCAGCTGGAGCAACAACACCACCAGCCTGATCAAGAAAGGTCATCAGAGACTCTACTTCCTCAGACGGCTGAGACGTGCTGGTCTGAGCAGCCCAGTTCTCACCTCGTTCTACAGGTGTGCAGTGGAGAGCGTCCTGTGCTCCAGCATCAACGTGTGGCATGGAGGCTGCACAGTTGAAGAGAGGAAAGCTCTACAGAGAGTGGTGAAGGCTGCACAGAAGTCTGTTGGAGTCAGTCTCCCCACCATCACAGACATTTACACCTCCAGATGCAGGAAAAGAGCCACCTGCATCATGAAAGACCTCACTCATCCAGCACACTCACTCTTTGCCCCACTCCCCTCAGGACGGAGGTTGAGGAGCATCAAGTGTAGAACCACTAGACTGAGGAACAGCTTCTACCCTGAGGCTGTTAGACTCATGAATAAATAAAAATAAAATAAAAAATAAACACTGCAAAATATCACATTGTGCTGATGCTGATCTGTTTTCTTGTTGCTGTGTTCATCTGTGTTCATCTGTGACCATCTGCTCATACAAACTCATGTTCGTGCTGCTGTTTATTCCCACTATATTAGGCTTAGTGTATTACTAGTTGATGTTTTTCTTAGTTAATTCTAGATGTTATTACTGTTTTTCTCTTGCATTTGTTGTTGGATGTAACTGGGACCCCGTGTACATAATCTCGTTTTCACCACATGTACCACATGCGGTGCAAATGACAATAAAGACTCTCTGACTCTGAAATTCAAAGAAAGAAACAGAAGAGAAGATGTAATTATGATGAGACTAAGGGTAGGGCACTCTTATTTAAATGACTTTTTATATTTAATAGGGAAAATAAATAATGATAATTGTGAGGCTTGTGGAGAAAAAGAAAGTGTGGAACATGTACTGTTGACGTGTACAAAGTACACAGCAGAAAGAGAGAGGATGAGGGAAGAAGTAAGAGAGGTGGGCAGAGAATGGAGCTTGAAAGGGATATTAGGAACAGAAGGGAATAAGGAGGAAATTAATAAGACAACGAAAGCATTATTTACATTTTTACATAATACAAAACTCGTTTTTTTCTTCTTCTTTTTTCTTCTTCTTTTTTTTTCAAGAAAAACTAATGCAAAACTCATAAGTGGAGTTAAAAGGTTACACACTCCTGCACAGTAGGTGGCGGTATGCACCTAAAAGTTGTTTGCGATCCGCCATAAATCAAAAGAAGAAGAAGAGTCACTTCTCACTTGCGGGCAGCTGTCACATCAGTGCTCGAACGTTAACAGAAAAGCTTTAGCTGAGCTGTACACAAACTGACAACATTACAAGTAAAAAACAAACGACTTTATAATTCACAGTCATCCCAATGGACGCTGCTCAGGTAGGTGAATTAGCGAAGTTAGCGTGAGTTAGCGTTAGCATTGTTGGCTAACTGGAGCCACTTTTCTCCACAAGATGATGATAAACCGGAAACGATAGTTTTCAGGGCTCTAAATCACATTCTCTGTTAAAGTTGACGGACTGTTTTCCATCGTTCTTTGCACTATATTTTTTATTTGATTTGCAGAGTTTGTCAAGATTTTCCCTGGACCTGGGTCCGCTGAAAGAACCTCTTGGGTTTATTCGCGTCTTGGAGTGGGTGAGTCGAGTCAAAATACAATTAACTGGCCTTCATCAGAGAGGAAACCATTCTCAAGTTGTTCTTGTTTGTTATTTCTCCCAAACATTTTCTGAGTTGGTCCTTGTGTTATTACCATTTCCTCCTAGTTTTTTGGTTTGTAAACCAAACCTGCATTACTTCCAAGGTTGGTAGTTGGGAGTAAAGAAAGTTAAAAACTTTGCAATCTTTTCTTTCATTTTGTGTGCATTTTTATTCTATGTTTGCTATCAACTTTGTTCAGAGTTAGTTTCCCACATGCTGCAAATAAATACAGTTGTTTCTCAGAAGAAATCTTAATCTAAATGAGGCTATAAAACCTTAGCCATTGTAAAACCTGCTTACCAACTCCATACACTGTACCATACTTACCGGTAGTGGGAAATTTAAAGACTGTGATGTTTTGTGTGGCTGTTGCTGAGTGGTTAGAGCAGTCATCCTCCAATGGGAGAGTTGGGGGTTTGATTCCACAAGCAGTCGCATGTTTAAATCTCCCTCGGCAAGACACTGAACCCCTCATTTCCTCTATGTCCATTTGGTGTATGAATGTGATCCAAAGCACTAATTAGTCTTTGTAAATTTATAGTAGAGTGCTTTATGAATGGGTAAATGAGGCACAGATTGTAGTGTAAAGCGCTTTGAGTATCTTGATAAGATAGAAAGGTGCTAAATAAGTGCAGTCCATTTACCATGTTTTTAAAAATATCAGTTCTAACTGAATCAGGAAAACAAAGATTTTGAATCGAATCGTTAGACAGAGATCCGGTGCGAATCTCTAACGATTCGATTCAAAATCTTTTTTTTCGATTCAGAAACTATTTCTATTGAAACGGTAATAAACATTGTTTCAATTATGTAATTGACAAGCTGAAAATAATAAACAACAATGTAAACAAATGGAACATTTATTTAAAAGAATAATTTTAGGTTCCTTAATTTGTCAAATTTTTTGCATCGTTTTGATATTTATACCAAAAATAGGAACAAATAATACAGGAGTGCATAAAATTCTGTAACTTAAATTACCAGTATTAACTTACCGTAGTTGCCTGGATTTCTCTAAAACAATAAAATTAAAATCTAGGAACAAATAATTCATCCATCCATCATCTTTACCCACTTCTTCCTTTTCAAGTCTCGGGGGTCACTGGTGCCCATGTCCAGTCATCACTGTGTGAGAGGCGGGGGACACCTGGACAGGTCTCCAGTCCATCACAGACAAATAATTCAAAATATATGAATACAAAAGTAAACAGACTTCAGCCTACCATAGTGCAGTAACCTTTAACTCAATATAAAATACTGACTTCTGTTTTTTTTTAACATTGATTCATATTTAGTAAATCTTTAACAAAATTTCAAAACCTGTGCAAGTTTACACAAAACCTCTTCTGAACTGTAATTTGTAAACATAATTTGTATCATTTAGAACTTGCTCCAGTCGTTGTGTCTCATCTGTCCTCTCCAACCTGTTAAAAAGACAAATTACATTAAGTTTGTTGTACAACTTGTCTATTAGTTTTAGTATAATATGAGAAAACAAGTTACCTTTGAGTTGCAGCTGCATCAGAACTTCTCCCACGTTATTCTTGTTTCAGGCTGGAGCTGTGTGGACCTTTATCTACATGAAGGAATAACGTACGTTGCTTCCAGCTTATTAAAAATAAAACTAAACCCCTCAACTTCCACTGAGCTGCTTGCTTGTAAATCCTTTGTGATATAGCAGGAGATGGAGAGAGAAATCTTTGCAGCAAACTTCGCTGGTCGGCTGCTTTCACTTTCATCTTTCGCGCATTTTATCGTATTTCCAAAATACTGTACCATCATTTTATTTGACATTTCTTGCAAACAACCGTTCTCTTGTTAAGCTCTGTCTTCCCCCAGAACATTGTAGGATCTGAAATTATTTTTAAAGACGAAGGAGCAGGTTGAATCACGCTGTCTCCCTCCACCATGCTAGCAGGCTCCGTTCAGATAAAGGGAGCTGGCTAACTAGCTTGTTGTATGGTGGCCTACATGATCAAAATGCTACGATGGCCGAATGGACACGTAATGAAATATGCAGTATGCTCAGGAGCGGAAAAAAATAAAATTAACCAAGTTTTAAAATCGATTTTGGGGCTTTTAGAATCAATTCAGAATCGCCAGGACTAACAATATAGATTCTTTAAAAAAAATAAAAAAAATCTGTACCCTTACAATAGTTGTGATGGGTAGACTTGTATTATCACAGTGTAGCTGGTAATATCAGAAGAAACCTAAGTTGATGCTGAGCTGAACTCTGAGGCCAAGGAATGCCAGCAGCTGGGATCCACATATCTTGGATGCTGCTGCTCTGCAGAATGCACCTTAAATAGTACGCCTGTGGGAATCTGCAAGCTACCATTCACTGAATGAACTGTTCAACTAAATAAACTCAAGTTATAATACCTTTACTTTGGTGGCAGCTCCTCCCAAGAGTTTAGTGTTTTATCTAGTTGAAGCATCATTACTAGCTTGTTTTTTCCAGCAGGTATGTATTCAGAGCCTGTTTGGTGGAGCAACTATTCTTGCTTAAGACAGGCTGCTTAAAAAAACTGCCTCGGAATTCCTTTAGAAACTTTATTACTTTGAGCTGAGAATCACATGTCAGTAAACGGCATATCAGATGAACTTTGATCTTTAGTAGTTTTAAAATCTAAGTTATGGTAAGCCAGGTTTCCTCTAGGATTGGTTCTAAACGTGGTGGTGGCGTGTGTGTGTGTGTGTGTGTCACCCTCGGAGTGGGGGTGGGGGGTACTCCCCCAGAAAATGTTTGAATAAAATGCCATTGCCTGCATTCTGGTGTATTTTAACGGGTTGTTAAACATCTACGTTTACCTTCATTTGTAACCACTTGATTCAATAACTATTTTAGAGACATCTAGCAAAATAAAGTCAGGTTCTCTAGACAGATTAAAAAAATTATTGAAATTATTGAGCATGCATCAGGATATTTTTTTAGAGACACCTCGTTCAACTAGTCCATATATGCATCATCCTGTTTTTAAACTCATTCCAACGACTAAGATCTAAGATAGGGGTGGTCGATATGGCTCAAATATTATATCGTGATATTTCAGAGCATTCTGACGATAACGATAAATTTTGAGATATAACAAAAAACAAAACAAAATACAGAAATCAAAAATGTATTTATTTGACAAAATTAACTTAAAGCTGGGGTATGTAAGATTGTAATGTAGTCTGTAACTTTTCAAACAATATATTTTTAACATATTTCTTCACTCTGTCACTATCTACTGACAAACTGATGTTAGACCAAGTAATCTCTGAAAAAAACTATAGTCCCCTTGCTTCTCTATCAGCATTTATAAAAACACTGAAAACACAGAGTGACCAGGACAATGACCAGCCAATCAAAACAGAGTTGTTTGTCACGCCCCAACCCACGCCCCCGCCTGTCACTCACAGCCTCAGCGCCGCGGCTCGTTCTCATTCAAAGGATTGCAAAGCGATGCAGGACTGTTTTTTATGTGACATAAATGTATTAAATATCCCTTCTTCATCCCAGAGCTGGACTTTTATTTAGTTTTTTTGCAAAAAGTCAAGTGATCGCTTCATCCTCCACTCACAGGAATGAGGAAATGGATTTGTCACGACTCACGAGCGAATTAAATCATGTCCAAACGTTGCTTCGTGAACCTCTGCTGATTCCTGCTGGATTTTGTGATGTTGGACAAGTGCTCTATGGTTTTATTATATTTTTAAAAGGTTTTATTATCATATAATCACAGAACTTTGCAGCGCAGAAAGTACATGTAGAGGAGGCGGAGCATTCCATTCCAGACATTCCAAACCTGCGCTGACAGAAAGAGGAAATCACGAGCGAATTAAATCATGTCCAAACGTTGCTTCGTGAACCTCTGCTGATTTCTGCTGGATTTTGTGATGTTGGACAAGTGCTCTATGGTTTTATTATATTTTTAAAAGGTTTTTATAACATATAATCACAGAATATTGAAGCGCTCCTCCGAGCACACACACAGCAGGGGGCGGAGCTGCAGAACCCAAGTTCACCAGAGAACGGACAGTCTCCCTCCCTCTGAGTCATATATGGCTCTGAGGGAGGGAGCAGAATGATTTCACCTGCTGGAAATTTTTCTAAGTGCCAGGGCTTTCCAGAAATCGCAGATCCCAGCTTTAACATGTTGCTTTGCAGTATTATATTTAAAAAAAATTAAAACAGCAAGGGGTAATTTTACTGATTTACTTTATTTAGTAAAGTATTCAGTCTCCAAGTATAAAAAAAAATCCTTCTGTTTAGATTGAAAAAGTCTGCACAAAATACTGTACAGATAACAAAATCCACCACAAAAACTAAAGTACAGGTGCAGTTTCCCAAAACAACTAAATAAAATGAAGCTTAAAATCTGTTGAGCATTTAAATGAAACCTACAACGAAATATGTTGTCTTTAACACACGCAGAGTGGACCTCACGTCACGCGCGCGGGCAAGCAACACACACAGCGTGGACCTCACTCACCCGCTGCATCTGTCGCAGACACACAGCGCGGGCAAGCAACACACACAGAGTGGACCTCACTCCCCCGCTGCATCTGTCGCGGACACACCGCGCGGGCAAGCAACACACACAGAGTGGACCTCACTCACCCGCTGCATCTGTCGCAGACACACCGCGCGGGCAAGCAACACACACAGAGTGGACCTCACTCACCCGTTGCATCTGTCGCAGACACACCGCACAGGCAAGCAACACACACAGAGTGGACCTCACTCACCCGTTGCATCTGTCGCAGACACACCGCACAGGCAAGCAACACACACAGAGTGGACCTCACTCACCCGTTGCATCTGTCGCGGACACACCGCGCGGGCAAGCAACACACACAGAGTGGACCTCACTCACCCGCTGCATCTGTCACGGACACACCGCGCGGGCAAGCAACACACACAGAGTGGACCTCACGTCACGCGCGCGGGTAAATTAAATAGAGCAAAAGTCTTACCCGCAAAACCTCCCGATTTCTCATGTCGAGGTGCAAGCCTTCTTAGCTGGTCGGTCCACTTTATAAATCCATTATGAATTCTTCAGATTTTGGGAAAATAATGAACAATAACGCCATCCTTCGAGGTATTAGAGCAGAACTGGGCAACACATCGTTTTTATTAGTTTTATTCGTAACTACTCGGCAGAAATAAGGAAGCTGTTGATGCATGATGCTCCGCCTGCATTCAAGGTGGAAACTTCAGTGACGTCAATGCCCATATATGGAGAGGGGCAGATCTTCCCGGAGCTGCTGCTAAAATCTGCTATAAATAATGAAATAACACATTTAGCGTTATTTCTCTACAATATAAATAAACGCTACTGTTTTATTATTTAATTAACTACTAAATATTAATGTCGATGCAATTTGAAAACATGGTGGGTCATGTCCTTTAAAGTGATTGTTTGTTTAAAGTCCTTTTATTTTTTTAAACAAGGGGGATAAGAATTTTTTTATTCTTTCTGCACTCTTTTCATTCAATGTTTTCTTTTTTGATGAATTTGTATTGTTTATTTTGTTTCTTTTAAATGAATGAATAAAATATTAAATGGCTTTAAACATCTGCTAAGTTCATAGCATAAACTAACACAGACATGTTCCTGTTTTTAGTATTTTACATCGCTTTATAATGTAGCTGTTTGTTTAATTTTTTAATATATAATTTTCTTGTAATTTTCAATTCATATGTTTTTTTATGATTGTCTACTGTTGTACTGATAAATATCTCCTGGAGGGTAAACTATATCTTGGCTGCAAGTTTTCAATCAAGCTGCAAAATCCTTAGTTTTCTACAACAGATAGCGGTTGGTCATTTATTACGATGAAGTTTAGCAACTTCTCAGTAAATATTCGAGCTCCGTGGCTTCAGTGGTGTGTCCTTCTTGTTCAATCTGCAGCAGGAGTCTCATTTCAGTAAGCCACGCTCAGTCTGCCCCTCCTTTGGGACGGGCAGACTGAGCGGGGCAGATTGGACGCGGCTGGCCAGGGTAGGGCTACCTGCTGCCACGGAGCTCGAATGTCCAACGTAAAACGGAGTTGACCGCGGTTTAATGTGGTGCTATGGCACTGCAGACATTGCACATTGCTGTCTTGCAGTGTTTAGTGTAAAATACTTTCACACAGCGGACACTTAAATGGAAAGTTGGTTAGCTTTTAGCCACAGTGCTAATGCACGTTTTAGCTGGCTGCAAACTATGAAACGGATTTCCTGAATGTGAGGTGGGTCTTATTACTCTGGGTTCATGAGGCACGCCTCCTTTCAGGATATCCATTCCATAGTTTGAAGCCAACGTGCAGAGAAGCTGGCAAGGAATCACATGAGAAGTTTCAAAAGACACAGACATGCATCATGGATCGGAAATCTCAGCAGGTTGAATCGGAAAAATCCAATACGTAAATTATGCTGGTATCGGAGGTTGATACCGATATTAGATTGGCTCCATCTATATATATTAGGGGTGTAACGGTATATGTGGGTGTATTGAACCGTTTCGTTAAGTCAAGTTCGGTTTGGTTCACATGCGTACCGTTGCAATATTTTTTCAATCATTAAATTTTATTAACAAGAGATTATGCACCGCGGAACTAAAGTTCATACTAGGGCTGGGCCATATCATATCGTTACCGGTTTTACCGGGCAAAAAAGCTTGCCCGGGCAAAAAAGTTATATCATGATATGCTAATTTCATGACGTAATACGTCGGGGCACCCCGCCCCCTTATCCGAGCGTTTCAAAAGACCAAACCGAGCTGCGCACCTCCCTCCACCAGTGTAACGCTAGCTAAAATGCTAAAAACAAACGTGTTTCAGCTGTCTTCCCCCTGTCTCTCACTGCACAGGTACAAAGAGCTTGTCCCCCGCCCCGGCGCTGCTCGGTGTGTGTGCGAGCTGCTCTCTCCCTCGCTCTAAAACTGTCGCGCGGTTCAGCTGTCTCACACAGAGGCAGGTGATCAGAGAATCGTTGGTTACGTATTGTAACCCTAGATTCTATGAGTGTAGCGTAGCCCTTGTAAATGAAATCTATAGGCCGTTTGTGTAATTAAACACAAACGAGGTCAGTTTACTGACTTACCTATAGTTTTAGGTGCGCATCGCTGAGCAGACTTATCTGCACAAACATGCCACCAATTCACGGGGTCTCAACTTTTTCAGAATAAATCAATAAATCTGACGATGTGATTAGCCAGAAATGTAATTTCACAGGAGACTTCAATTTATATTGGTCTACCAGAAAATAGACCTTTTATTGAAACTATCACAAGAATTACATTAAACATTTGTATCGATATTAGCTCTGATTTAATAACTACGTTGACAAGAATTCAAATTAAAAACAAACAGACAGTTTAAACTTAACTGTTGGCACATTACTTGACAGATTAAATGACATTAAATGCTTATGAAAAATAAGAAATAGGAGGAAGGAGTACTGGAAGCTAAGTTAAGCTAAAGTTAATTATTTTGAAAACAACCAGGGTGGCAAGCTTTCCCATACGGATCTTAGCTGTACTTCCGACACGTGCAGCATACAAACGCCTCTTTACCTGGTGACGAGACGTCTTGCGAGGTGAGGACTGAGAAGTTTGTGGACACTAACGGACTGTGTTGTCCAGTGAACGTCCAGATGACTTCGTGCGTGTATGACTGGATCAGACGAGCGGGAGCACGCTTTCACCGGCAGGAACAGGCCCCAATCGCACTGGTTGAACTTTCAAAGTAAAACTTCAGAAAACAAATTCTTCCAGAAATGAGTGAATGGATCAAAGTAAGGCTTTACTATGATTCCAGCTGAGACGTGGGTCGTTGACACATGACCGGGCCGTCTCCAGCTTTTCCCAGAGGAGAGAAACCAGTTGTCATTTAGTTCTCTTCCAAAAAACTAACGAAAATGCAGGAAGTGCCCATTTATAGGGGAGGTGGGGACTGACCCACCTCCTTAACGGCTACAGGCTGGTTAACAAAATAAAAGATGGAAGTATGATCCCATAGGCAGAAAGTCTCTTGACGGACAACAGGAAAACTGTTTACATAAACAGCCAGGTGGCCTGCTTGTGGGCACAGAGAATATTATGGCTAACTTCATAGACAACACAAAAGAAGCTGCAAGTTAAACGTTTACTCTGACCTTGTGCTTTAGATTCAAAGACTGCTTGTTCTGCAGAAATAAACCAGCCGAAGGGTCAAAGTCATGCAAGTAACAGATCATCATTGAAATGACAAAAATACTGTTTGATCAATTCTGAATTAACACACATTAAAGAGAAAGTTCAATCTGATTAATTAGTGTCCATTAATTCAAAATAATTGTAACAAAATATAGTGTCCACTTGTCTCCTTGAGCTCCAAGCAAGTGTAACACTGAGAGTTTCAGAGAGGTGTGAACTAAGGCTGCACGATTAATCGCATTTGCGATTATCTCGCGATATGTTAAAACGCGATTCACTAATCGCACGGGCTGCGATTTGACTGGTCACGCTTCTCTGCATCACACCGGTCTGGCGCGCGCAGCTCTGAGCGAAGCAAAACAGAGAGAGAGCAGGGAGGAGGAGATCGTGCGTTCCAACACTGTTGCTTCAGGCTCGACTGAAGTCATAAAAGTTATAAATTCAGGTAAGTTAGCTCATTTAAACGTGTATCTGAGAGCGCAAGCTGGTCACGTGACTTGGTAGTGAGCCGGTCTGGCGCGCGCAGCTCTGAGGAGCAAAACAGAGAGAGAGCAGGGAGGAGGAGACCGTGCGTTCCAACACTGTTGTTTCAGGCTCGACTGAAGTCATAAAAGTTATAAATTCAGGTAAGTTAGCTCATTTAAACGTGTATCTGAGAGCGCAAGCTGGTCACGTGACTTGGTAGTGAGCCGGTCGCGCGCGCAGCTCTGAGCGAAGCAAAACAGAGAGAGAGCAGGGATGGAGCAGACTGTGCGTTCCAACACTTGCTTCAGGCTCGACTGAAGTCATAAAAGTTATAAATTCAGGTAAGTTAGCTCATTTAAACGTGTATCTGAGAGCGCAAGCTGGTCACGTGACTTGGTAGTGAGCCGGTCGCGCGCGCAGCTCTGAGCGAAGCAAAACAGAGAGAGAGCAGGGATGGAGCAGACTGTGCGTTCCAACACTTGCTTCAGGCTCGACTGAAGTCATAAAAGTTATAAATTCAGGTAAGTTAGCTCATTTAAACGTGTATCTGAGCTTAGACGCTGAGACACCGAGACTGCGGGAGATAAACAAAGCGCGAGCTGGTCATGTGACCGGGTCTGTTTTGCAAGCTTCTGCGTGAAAAAGTGCATTAATTATCTGATTTAAAAAAAACAGTTGTGTCGTTAGTGATATGAATTAATACAGAACCAGTAAAAATAATCGCATTTTAAATCGCAATCGCAATTTATAGAAAAAAAATCGCAATTAGATTATTTTCCAAAATCGTTCAGCCCTAGTGTGAACCCTAAAATATCAAAGACGAGGTGTATCACTACAGTCCCCCTTTTTGGAAGTCATCGCCTGTCCTTGGAGATGAGTTCCAACCCGAAAGGATACCACCGAATGTCTCTGACCTCTATGTAATCCAGCAAGTGGAAAAAAAAAAGTCAAAAAAAGTTCAAAATTATATTCCCATAATGTTTTTGGAAATTCCATATTGTTCGTAGGTAATCCCATTGCGGTAAGCTTTCAATCCTTTGGAAACATAGTCTGTTAACCCATGGAAAACTGAGTCTGTGATCCCTTGGAAACAAAGTCTTATAATCCACAACGGTAAATCCACAACGATGGGGGTTATTGATTTCATCAGCAAGAATGGTTTTTAATCAGCATGTAGAGGGGATCCCTCGATTGAAGCAGAGGAGGCGGGCCTTGGATGAAGGTTGAAGACCAACGTTGGATCAGCAGGTCCCCACATCGAAGGTTGCAGGCTGGATGGCTTCCAGTCGGTGCCACCCTGGTTCAATGTGTCATGCAATTATGTGGTTTTAGGTGGGCTTATGATAGGGATTCTACATTAAGCCTTACCTATATGCACCTGGTATGTAAGCTATCATGGATTAGATCAGCTACAATTACCAATTAAGGGGTGGATCAATGCTGTAAAAATCAGAAATAGGGATCTATACCTATAGAAATGTGGAGGGCTTCTGTAACGAAGGCCTCTTCATTCAAACTATTCCTCCATTCATTATTTAGTTTAGGTTAAACTAAAATAAAAAATGAAACTAGTTTGGTCTAAATGTCTGTTGTCTTTTAGACGAACGACGCAAGATTTGGTAATCCCTAAAAATTTTGAAGTCTATGGCGAGACTCATCAAAATGAATAGATCTAGAATAGAAACGATCGAATCGGTTCTACCTAAATGATTGGGAGATCAGTGTAGATTATAGTACCTTAAGTAGTATTAATCTACTATGACTCTTCAAAGATTGAGATCTTTAACAAAATGAACAGCATGTTGGCATAGTTAAAATCCATTTAAGTCTTCAACTTATCAACAATCAAAACCTCTTTTGGCTGGGAGTGTTCAGAAAACAATAACAACTTCAATAACACAAAAGTAGCAATCAAGCAACTAAAAACAACGTTTCACTACGTCAAACTCACTCTGGTCGTCAGATTCCAACGTGTCACACACCAGAAATACAGTCTAAACTGATTAGTTTATTTACTAACCTGTGTTTGGACGACCTTATTTTCCCATGAAGTCTGTGAGTTTGTCAGATCTTCGTCATTTGCGGAGTCATCAAGCGCCTGAAAAGGTTTGATTTGATTTCGATGTACCCATTTAACAATTGGCCGTTTGCGACCTTTGCTGATTTTGATTCCGTAGACAACTGAGGACACTTTGTCTGTTATCAAATGAGGTCCCGTCCACCTGGGCATTAGTTTGCGGGCGAGAGTACCGGTCCCGGACCCTCCTTTCCCGGCTGCGGGGGCGAAAGTATAGTACAAGACTCTGTCTCCCACTTGGAGTTCATCATGGGAAGCCTTCTGGTCATAGTACGCTTTGCGTCCCTCAGCAGACCTTTCCAGGTTTTGCTGGGCAAAAGCAAAAGTGTCTCGGAGGTGTACATTCAAGTCTTTCATGTATTGTTGAGTGGTGTAGGCTGTTGCCATGGTGGCGTCACCTGGTTGGTACAACAGGTGTAGAGGGAGAGTCATTTGTCGACCGGTCATCATCTCGAAGGGAGAGACGCCGGTTGATGTGTGTGGAGTGGCCCTAATGGCCATCAGGACTAAAGGGAGTTTCACGTCCCAGTCCTTGTGGTTTGCGGCTACGTATTTCTTCAAAATACTCACCACCGTTCTGTTTGCTCTCTCTACTTGTCCTGAAGATTGTGGGTGGTAGCCAATATGGAAATCAGCTTTGACGCCAAGCGTCTTCCACAGTTCTTTCATCACTTCACCTGTGAAGTGTGTACCTTGGTCTGAGTTCACCCTAAGGGGAAGTCCAAACCTGGAGAATACATGATTCACTAGCAAAATAGCAGTAGTTTGTGCTGTGTCATTAGGAGCTGGTAGGCATTCTACCCATTTGGTAAATGCACAGGTTACCGTGAGGAAATATTTATTTCCTCTAGAGCTCTTAGTGAGTGGTCCCACCCAGTCAAACTGGATGTCAGACCATGGAAATGAAATGCCTCTGCTTTGCAGTGGCGCCCTGTGGAGTGGTCTGGTAGGCTGAAACTGGGCGCAAATCAAGCACCCGTCAATGTAGTCCTTGACATCCTTTTTCATACCAGGCCAATAGGCAATTTGTTTCAATGCCGTCAGCGTGGCTTTCTCTCCTTTGTGTCCTGCGGACGGGAGATCATGGGCATGAACTAACATCACCCCCCTGTGGCCATGGGGAACCACGAACACTGGTGAGGACGCTGGTCCATGGGCAAAAGTTAGGATGCCTTTGATCAGTTTCAGCTGCGAGCGCAGATGATAGAGTACCCTGAGGTCAGGATCAGAATCCAACTCGTCTTTGGACAGAGTATTATTGTCAGGGTCAGTCAGGTACAGCACCATGGACTTGATAGCAGGGTCCAACTTTTGCAGTCGGACGATGTCCGTGTCAGTTAGTGCAGGTCGCACCGAGACTGCGTTGTCGGCAGGTTTGGCCGCGGCCTGTGCACGTGTGACTGCCATAACCTCCACAGTAGGTTGTATTGGCAGAGTCTTGACCAACCAGGAGGGGTCAAAGGACCACAGCTGACCTTTGTCGGCTCCTTCTTTGGCCAAAGAATCTGCAATGTCATTATAGTACTTGTCATCGCCTGGGACTCTCGAATGTCCTGGAACTTTCTTCCAGTAGATCTGCATGTCGTGTAACGTCACCAAGTGATCACACGCCATGAAGAGCTCTTTGTGTTTGACCGCCTTCCTGTCGCTTGTGAGAAAACCGTTACGTTTCCACACAGCGAGATGACAGGCGAAACTCAACCGAGCATAGTTCGAGTCAGTACAGATGACTAGTGTCTTGATGGAATGTTCTACAGCCAACTGGAGAGCTATTAGGATGCCCGCAATCTCAGCGTACTGAGAAGTCTGAGAGCCTAAGCTGTAGCTGAAAGTGCTCAGCTGAAGGTCACGGAGGAGTACCCCTCCAACACCTGCCCTGCAGATGTTGTCGTTGCGGAATGCAGACCCATCCACGTACAATGTTGTCATACCCTTACAGATATTATCATCAAAGAAGTGGTGATTGGGATCCTCCGTCACCAAGGGCCTTTCCTTAGCAGGCGGCTGGGTGGCTGGCACATCGTTTGTGCATTCCTGGCAGATAGCCAAGTCAGTGCCCAAATGTGACTTCTTATTTTGACCATAGCGGATGTCTAGGTCAAAACTCTGAAGCGCCATGAGCCACGTTGCAACACGTGAGTTTGTAACCACGCCATCTCTGATGCGTTGGCTGTTCAGGAAAGTCACCGGCTGGTGGTGTGTTTCAACAATGATCTTCTGTCCCCCAATGTAGCTGGAGAAATGTTTTACTGCCCACACCGTGGTCAGCAAAGCTTTCTCACAGTCCGAGAATTTCAACTCGGGGCCTGCCATTGTCTTGCTGGCGTAGGCCACCACACGTTTGTCTCTGTCGTGTATTTGGTACAGACCTGCACTCATGCAATGAGCTGAGAAGCCCACTTCCAAGTGAAACTCCTTGTTATAGTCTGGGTAGACTAGACATGGGGCCGACTTGATCCTGTCTATAAGAGCGTCCATCGCCTGCTGCTGTTTGTCAGTCCAGACAAACGGAACGTCTTTCTTCAGGAGAATAGTCAGCGGTTTAGCCAGGTCTGCATAGTTCTCTATGAATTGGTTCGAGTAATTACACACGCCAAGAAAACTTTGCAGTTCTTTGAGATTGGTTGGGATTTTGAGACTGTCAAGGCCTTGGGTACGAGTCAGTTGTGGTTGTACTCCGTCCGGACCTACAAGTAGGCCAACGTAGTCCACCTTGGATCTGCACCACTGGCATTTTGACAATGAAATCTTAGCACCAGCAGTCGTCAGTTGACTCAGAACGTGGTCGATCTCAGCCAAATGTGAACCCAGTGTCGGCTGCCTCAAAAGGACATCGTCCACGTAAATCAGTGTCCCACGCTTGTGGGCGTCTGGACATGCTTTGTTCAAAAAGATGTTGAACTCTGCAGGTGAGTTAGCGTAGCCAAATGGACACCTGTTAAAGGTGTATTGACGACCACCAAAAGTGAAAGCAAGTTTGTACTGGTCCTCGTCACGCACGGGGATGGTCCAAAAACCAGAGGCGATGTCGAGGGTGGAAAAGTACTTACCATTGGTGACCTTGGGCAGTTCCTGTTGGAGCTGGGTCATGGGCCACCTGGATAAGGGAACTTGTTTGTTCAGCTTTCTGTAGTCAATGGTGAGTCTCCATTTACCATTTGGTTTTAACACCGGCCATATAGGCGCAGAGTAAGTGCTGTTACAGTATCTGATGATACCTTTTTCCAACAAGTCATCAATGATATCTCTGATAGGTTCATGAGCTGCCAGAGGAATCTTGTATTGTCTGACGAACGCAGGTGGAGCGTCAAGTGGGGTTGGGATGCTTACTTTGTGGATCGTGGTCAACCCACAATCCATAGAGTCAGTCGAGAATGATTTCTCGTATTTTAAGAGAACCTTGCGAAGCTTGTCCCTTTCTTCATCAGTTTTCAGGGCGTCGGCCTGAGCGATCACTTGTTCAATCTGTGAAGCAACCGAGGTGGGTTCTTGTTCATCGGGGAGCTCCATTGAGACCCTTTCAGTGTCGTAAAACCTGTCTACAGGTAGGGCACTATAAGTCTGAAGGCCAAGACTTTTTCCACCGTTGAAACCGAACCTAATGACATGGTCATGGCCGGACTCACTCGGGGAGAAGAGGGTTATGGCCTTTGTTGGTTTTGTGAACAAGACTCGCCCCGCGTGATGACGTGGAAACAAGTTTTCTGGGAGGCCTCCCAGAAACGGAACGCTAAGTTCAAAATCATGGAAATCAGTAGAGATCAACCATCCTAGCCGCGTGTTTCGTGGGATCAGTACCTCGTCTGTGCCTGTGTTACACACAGCAACGGACGTGGTTCTACAGTCGAGGTCCACTTTGCATGCGGCCACCACGGACAGCCCTAAGTCGAGAAACGTAGGAGATGGTTGAAAACAAGCCTGCTGTCGGCTAATTACCTGACCTTTCACGATGTGAATTGTCACCATGTGGTTGTCAGCCCGAGGTGGTACCGTGGTGTCATGACTGCTAGCAACCTGGCAGACCTCTGGTATTGTTTGTCCAGCCTTAAGATTTTCTGTAGTTAACACAGGAGAATCTTCCTTGGCTGTGTCCAGCGACCACAGCACCTCATTGTTGACGTCTACCGAGACACCCAATCTTACCAAAACGTCGGAGCCTAAATAGGTCGCGTGTGGTAAGTTAGTGATCACTAAGAACGGGTGGACCAGTCTGCGTTTGTTCCAGGACAGTGACAGGCAAATGACTACTCTCGCGGTCATTTCCTCACAACTGTCGGGATCTAAAGGAAAACGGAAAGACTTTCTCAGCCGTATAAGACCCTCATGCTTATGAAGCAAGGTTTCATAGAAAGCCCGGCTAATCGCAGACCTCTCCGACCAGGGGGACAACACAGCATCATCGGTGTGGGATCCCTGGATCTCTACACCGTTCACTACCTGGGGCAGGTAATGTCCCGTGAGCGCCGAATGTATCAGCTCGCATAGGAGGTCCACCTGTGGTGTCTTTATTGTCTCACCTGCTGTCGAAGGTCCACATACCGGGCATGTGCTCTCGGATGGGCTTTCCCTCATGCCTTCCGCGGTACCCGCGGTTACACAGTCTGTATCACTCAGCGGAGGCAAAACAATCGGCAGTGGACTGCTCACTGTAGCCCACACCGTCCGATTACCATAATTAACAATCGCTTCAAAGCGATTGATAAAATCCTGGCCGACCAGAAATGGGATGGAGTTCACCGTAGACACATGTACCGGATGGTAAATTGTCGTCTCGCCAATCTGCATGTGAACCATGGCAATAGCTGTCATGGTTGTTCCCACTTCCGAGAGTCCCCGCAACTCTATAGCACATTCTGTCAGGGGTATCTCTCTGTCAACACTCTTAGCGGCTGTTTTCAGCTCCTCGAACAGTGTGGGTGACATAATGGATATGTCGGCACCACCGTCCAGGAGGGCGTCTTGGGTGAGGACCCCTTCTAACGTGATTGACAGGTAAGCCTTCATAGCGGGCCCCTTTCTGTAAAGGTCGCACAGGAACCACATATCGCACGTAGGTTCATCCCGACGTTTTGTACGTCTACCACTGTCAGTGTCATGGTGAACCACTTGAACCGGCAGTGCAGTCACCGGCGTGTCAGTGAGACCAGTTTGTGACGAGTCACTGTCACTGGTCAGCGAGGTATCCCCCTTTATCTCTGACAAGGGGCTCTCCGGCTCTGTAACAATGATGTCAGGGCCACGGTCAATGTCATGTTGACTGACATGTGCTGGACTGTCAAAGGTCTGACTGTCCACGCTCCGACCGACAGTATCATGCTGACCAATGTCTTGTTGACCGTCAGTAATAGTGTCACCGTTGCCGTCTGCGTGCACCGAGTTACTATCAACGACAGCCCCGTACAACGCATCAGGCTTCTTATCTTTGTTAGCAGCCTGAAAATTCCCTAACAACCGACGTATGACCTCGGTCTCTTCTGAACTCAGAGGTTTAGGGTCAACTTTCTGGGGCTTGCGTTGCCCATCGCCCGTCTCGGGTACACTTTTCCGAGGTGTAGGCGGAGCAGCACCCTTGCGTGAGGGTCCCCTCTGGGAGCCCTTGTTGCGCGAGTCAACCTGCTGACCGTACTTTGCAACATTAGGACGTGCACCCCCCTTTTTATATCGCTGCCCACCCTCCTGACCAGACCTGAACCACCTTGGCTCATCAGTGGGGCGAACATCATCATTCCGAGGTGCCCGTAGGGCATCCCGCTTCGTCTCGCCGACATCAGAAGAAGGAGCAGACGCTCGCGCCCCTTCTAGCTCCAGTGGACGGAACAAGCCCCTCTCACTTGGAAATGCCTCCATGGGAGCCCTGCGTTTGCTGAATGCCTCAAAAACACGTACGGCATACTCCAACACTTCCGTGATAGTGTTCCTGTTGCCGTTGGCCATGATTTCAACCGACGAACCTATCTCAGGATGCAAGTTTTCGATGAAAAGACACTTAAAATGTCTCTCCTCCTCCATCCCAGGTTCGTTCCGATTACCAAAGTAAGCTTGGAAGAACCTTTTGTAATAGACCTGTGGATGTTCGTTGCGACCTTGCTTGATCTTCATCGCGGCT
>JBBPBX010060525.1:10607-21412 GCA_038048925.1 Garcialebias charrua
AATAAATGTAAACAGAGAATGTAAACAGTATTATGATTATAGGCAGTGATGTAATACAGACATTAGTGCAAGTATGAGAAGTAGTGCAAACTGTATGAGCACATGACCGAGAGTTTAGTGAAAAACTTTGTGTTGAGTGATAATGTGTGAGAAAGTTTTAGTGTTAAGGCAGTTCAAATGGGAGGGGGGGCAGAGCAGGCAGAGTGTTTAGCATTCTGACTGCCTGATGAACAGAGCTGTCTCTCAGTCTGCTGGTTCGAGCCTGGAGACTCCTCAGTCTCCTCCCTGATGGCAGTAGTCTGAAGCAGCTGTGTAGTGGGTGTGTGGGATCACCTGCCATGCGGTGGGCTTTCCGAGTGAGGCGTTTGCTGTGTAAGTCCTGCAGTGAGGGCAAGGAGGTGCCCACGATCTTCTCAGCTGCTCTCACAATGCGCTGGAGGCTCTTGCGGCAGGATGCAGTACATGCACCAAACCACACAGTGATGCAGCTGGTCAGGACACTTTCTATGGCACCTCTGTAGAAGGTGCTCATGATGGGGGTTGAAGCTCCAGCCCTTTTCAGCTTGCGGAGAAAGTAGAGACGCTGGTGAGCCTTCTTTGCCAGTGCTGCAGTGTTCCTGCTCCAGGACAGGTCCTTTGAGACGTGCACTCCCAGGAACTTGGTGCTGTCTACTCTCTCCACTGCGGTGCTGTTGATGGTCAGAGGGGCATGTTGGGCATCCTTCTTCCTGAAGTCCACAACAATCTCCTTTGTCTTCTCCACGTTGAGAGTGAGATTGTTGTGTCCGCACCACAAGGCCAGGCGGCTCACCTCGTTCCTGTAGTCCGTCTCATCGTTGTTGCTGATGAGACCCACCACTGTTGTGTCGTCCGCAAACTTGATGAAGTGGTTGGAGCTGTACGATGGTGTGCAGTCGTGTGTTAGCAGGGTGAATAGAAGGGGGCTCAGCACACATCCTTGTGGGGCCCCTGTGTTCAATGTGATGGTGCTAGATGTGTTACTCCCGACCCGCACTGTCTGTGGTCTCCCGGTCAGGAAGTCTAGCAGCCAGTTACACATTGAGGTGTTCAGCCCCAGACTGTCCAGTTTAAGGATGAGCTGTTGGGGGATGATGGTGTTAAATGCCGAGCTGAAGTCGATGAACAACATTCTAACATAGGAGTCCTTCGTGTCCAGATGTGTGAGAGCTGTGTGAAGGGCAGAGGAGATGGCATCGTCGGTTGAGCGATTAGGTCGGTATGCAAATTGGAAGGGATCCAGGGAGTCAGGGAGGACAGATGTGATGCTTTTCATGACTAGCCGTTCAAAGCACTTCATCAGGATGGGGGTGAGTGCTACTGGGCGATAGTCATTGAGGCATGCGGGCGTTGCCTTCTTTGGGACAGGGATGATGGTGGTGGCTTTGAAACAGGTGGGGACGATGGCCTGGCTCAGTGAGATGTTAAAGATGTCCGTGAAGACCGCTGCGAGTTCCCCTGCACAGTCCTTCAGCACACGACCAGGTATGTTGTCAGGACCAGAGGCCTTCCGGGCGTTAATCTTGATGAATGATCGCCTTACGCTGTCTGAGGACAGCGTCAGCACCTGGCCATCAGGAGAGGGGGGGAGTTTATGTGCTGGTGTGCTGTTACTTGCCTCGAACCGAGCAAAGAACTCATTCAGTTCATTCAGCGCAGAGGCTGAGCTGTCACAGGTCTGGGGGGGTGGTTTGTAGTTTGTGATGGTCTGTATTCCCTGCCACAGACTGCGTGTATCCCTGCTGTCCTTGAAACGGTGAGCTATTTTCCCAGAATACTGCCTCTTTGCCTTTCTGATGCCCCGGTCCAGGTTGTTTCTGGCTGCCCTCAGGCCCACCTGATCTCCCGCTTTGAAGGCAGCATTCCTGGCTTTCATGAGTCTGTGAACCTCAGCTGTCAGCCATGGCTTCTGGTTAGCCCGAACAGTGATGGTTTTAAGGTTGGTTACATCATCAATGCACTTGGTGATGTATGAACATACAGTGTCTGAGTACTCCTGGAGACATAAGTTGTTGTTTGTGGTAGCAGCTTCTTTGAACATACTCCAATCTGTGGTGTCAAAACAGTCCTGGAGTGCCTCTGAAGACCCCTCTGGCCACACTCGTATCTGCTTGCGGACTGGTTTTGTGACTTTCACCAGTGGCCTGTATGCTGGCTTTAGCATAACACAGATATGGTCAGAAGCACCAATGTGGGGGAGGGGGATGGCTCTGTAGGAATTTTTCATGGTGGTGTAAACCTGGTCCAGGGTGTTGTTTCCTCTTGTTGCAAAGTTTATGTTTCTGTATGTTTTTGGGAGAACACTCTTTAAATCTGCATGGTTGAAATCACCAGCCGTGATGAGAAAAGCATCAGGATGGGCTGTTTGTTGCTCACTGATGTGCAGATATAGTTCATTTAGTGCCTCACTTCTATCTTTGCTGTTGGAGCTTGGGGGGATATATACAGCAACAATCAAAACAGCTGTAAACTCCCTCGGTAAAAAGAACGGTCTGCATTTAATAGTCATGAACTCCACTAAATGTGAGCAGTGTTTGTAGACCACAGCAGCATCACGACACCATGCGTTGTTGATGTAAACACAGAGCCCCCCTCCCCTTTTCTTACCTCCCTCGAGGGTTCGGTCCGCTCTGTAGCATGTTAGCTGCTCCAGCTGGACAGCATGGTCCGGAACGTTGTTGTTGAGCCACGTTTCCGTGAATACAAACACACAGCAGTCTCTCACAGTCTTTTGTGTCGTTCGTAGCAGGCGTATATAATCCAATTTGTTGTCCAAGGAGCGCACGTTAGCCAGAACCATGGATGGAATAGCCGGCCTGTGTGGGCTAGCTGCTAGCCTAGCTCTGATACCTCCGCGTTTACCCCGCTTCTGTTTCCTGTCACGCCGCTTGTGGCGTTTCCATGGCGGGCGCGGTGAAGCGTCACGCCGCTTGTGGTACTTCCACGGCGGGCGCGATGAAGGGAAGGTCCGGGCTGGCTTCCAGAGCAGCTCGCAGTCACGAAGCTCATGTAACTCCTCCTCGAGCTCATGTAGCTTCTCCTGGAGTTCGCTGTTTATTCCCAAATGAGCGGTTTTTCCGACATCAAGCAGGAATTCACGGCTATACTTGCGTTCTTGAACACGTAGACAAGACAAAGACGTGCCGGCAAATTGCGGCGTGCAGGACAAAACAGACGAAAGCACCGTGTTGCTGGGAGAGAGAGAAGCCGCAACGTTTGCACGCGCCGCCATATTGGAAGGAAACGTCTTCTGTAACAATGAAAGTCCAGTTTCTTTAATGAACGCTTGTTCTGATTTTATCATGTCCTGGATGACTGAGAAGCTTCACCAGGGTATTGACTATAGCCATTTCCATTCATTTGAAAGTCAGGTCCACTGGACAGATTCTTCTTTGCTGAAACATTTCATCTTTTATCCAAAAGACTTCTTCAGTCTGAGGAGCTGCAACAAACAGCACCTTCTCATTTCACAAACTAGGTGTACCTTTAAGACCAGTTGTTAGCATGTTAGCCTCTAGAGCTCAGACTGTTTTAAAGTCGAGGTGGTAACTGATAATGGTTCCCAACACATACTTTGAAGGCTAACTGGATCTGTAATTAATTCTGCTACGCCCCCTAGCGGAACATTCTGGTAACAGTCGAAAGCAACAAAAGACATGCAGCTGCCAGGAAAAATACAAAGAGGAGATATATGGATGCAGTTAGAGAGGACATGGAGGTAGATGGAGTGAGGACAGAGGACACAGAGGACAGAGGTGGAGGAGGATGACTCCTGTGGAGACCCCTGAAAAGGGAAAAGCCGAAAGAAGAAGAAGAAGATAAGTATGGTATGCTAAGGTATTTGATTTGCTGTTAAATCTTTATAGAACAGAATAAAACACTATCTATTTAAAAAAAGTCTTTATGTAAATGTTTGCGTATTGATCTCCAATAAGATTTTAGTTGGACTGACACTGGGCTGGTAAAAGTTTCTCTGCCCTCTTCTTTCTGAGCTAAATGCTGCTTTGTTGAAAAAGAATGCAGACACGTTTGGACTAAACATGTCTGTTACTGTCACTAAAGAATGCTCTCTTTGATTTATTTATTCTTAGCTCATCCCTAAAAAAGTCAGTAAATTCTACTGCTCTCTTCATTTTTATGGGTAGTTTTTGTTTAAAGGGGAACCTTTTGCCCCTTTTCCACCACTCCTTTCAGCCCTACTTTGCTCATCTCTTTACCCGTAAGATTTCCACCGCACTTCAGGACCGGTTCTGGAGGCGTGTCCAGAATCCAAAATACTGCTAATGAACTTTTAATGAACTTTAGGTCACCATTAAGAGTGAGAGTTCTGCGATGAGTTAAACTAAAGCAAAGCAGTCTGCTCCTCAGATAAATACTGTTAAATTATTATTTTTAAATATGAATGTTTCTGTTAATCTATTTTATATATGAATATTTATGTTCAATGCCCTGAGATGACTGACTTGGGTTAGGGTTATGGTTAGGGTCCTAACCCCGCGACTTGGCACTATATAAACTGAATTGAATTAAATCTCTGATGAACCAGATTCTACAAAAAATCTATGTTTAAAATTGTATATATTTTCTTCATCATTTGATGTGTTTGCACTCATTGTGTCTACTTTTATTGTTCAGATATGTACGGTAGTTTTGTTTGGGAACACCTGGCCATTGGGACATGGAATGTCACCTCTCTGGTGGGGAAGGAGCCTGAGCTAGTGTGTGAGGTTGAGAGTTTCCGACTAGAAATAGTCGGACTCACCTCAACACATGGCTCTGGCTCTGGAACCAGTTTCCTTGAGAGGGGTTGGACACTCTTCCACTCTGGAGTTGCCCCTGGTGAGAGGCGCCGAGCAGGAGTGGGCATACTGGTTGCCCCCCATCTTGGTGCCTGTACGTTGGGGTTCACCCCGGTGAACGAGAGGGTAGCCTCCCTTCGCCTACGTGTGGGGGGACGGGCTCTGACTGTTGTTTGTGCCTATGCGCCAAACGGCAGCGCAGATTACCCACCCTTTTTGGAGTCCTTGGAGGGGGTATTGGAGAGTGCGCCTCCTGGGGACTCCCTTGTTCTACTGGGGGACTTCAACGCTCACGTGGGCAATGACAGTGAGACCTGGAGGGGTGTGGTTGGGAGGAACGGCCCCCCTGATCTGAACCCGAGTGGTGTTTTGTTGTTGGACTTCTGTGCTCGTCATGGATTGTCCATAACGAACACCATGTTCAGGCATAAGGGTGTACATATGTGCTCTTGGCACCAGGACACCCTAGGTCGCAGTTCGATGATCGACTTTGTTGTCGTCTCATCTGATCTGCGGCCGCATGTCCTGGACACTCGGGTGAAGAGAGGGGCGGAGCTGTCAACTGACCACTACCTGGTGGTGAGTTGGCTCCGATGGTGGGGGAGGATGCCGGTCAGACCTGGCAGACCCAAACGTATTGTGAGGGTCTGCTGGGAACGTCTGGCAGAGTCTCCCGTAAGACGGAGCTTTAACTCCCACCTCCGGGAGAGCTTTGAACACGTTCCGAGGGAGGCGGGGGACATTGAGTCCGAGTGGGCCATGTTCCGCGCCTCTATTGTCGAGGTAGCTTATCAGAGTTGTGGCCGCAAGGTTGTTGGTGCCTGTCGTGGTGGCAACCCTCGAACCCGGTGGTGGACACCGGCGGTGAGGGATGCTGTCAGGCTGAAGAAGGAGTCCTATTGGGCCTTTTTGGCCTGTGGGACCCCGGAAGCAGCAGATAGGTACCGACAGTCCAAGCGGCATGCGGCTCGGGTGGTTGCTGAGGCAAAAACTCGGGCGTGGGAGGAGTTCGGAGAGGCCATGGAGAATGACTTCCGTACGGCTTCGAGGCGATTCTGGTCCACCATCCGGCGTCTCAGGGGGGGGAAAGCGGTACGCGACCAACACCATTTATGGTGGGGATGGCGTGCTGTTGACCTCAACTCGGGATGTTGTGAGTCGGTGGGCGGAATACTTCGAAGACCTCCTCAATCCTACTGGCACGTCTTCCACTGAGGAAGCGGAGCCTGGGGACTTTGGGTCGGGCTCTCCAATCTCTGGTGCTGAGGTCGCCGAGGTGGTTAAAAAGCTCCGCGGTGGCAAGGCTCCGGGGGTGGATGAGATTCGTCCTGAGTTCCTTAGGGCTCTGGATGTTGTGGGGTTGTGTTGGCTTACGCGACTCTGCAATATCGCGTGGACATCGGGGGCAGTTCCCTTGGATTGGCAGACTGGGGTGGTGGTTCCCCTATTCAAAAAGGGGGACCGTAGGGTGTGTTCCAACTATAGGGGGATCACACTCTTAAGCCTCCCTGGTAAGGTCTATTCAGGGGTTCTGGAGAGGAGGGTCCGTCGGATAGTCGAACCTCGGATTCAGGAGGAGCAGTGTGGTTTTCGTCCTGGTCGTGGAACACTGGACCAGCTCTACACCCTCAGCAGGGTCCTGGAGGGTGCGTGGGAGTTTGCCCAACCAGTTTACATGTGCTTTGTGGACTTGGAAAAGGCATTCGACCGCGTCCCTCGGGGGGTTCTGTGGGGGGTACTCCGGGAGTATGGGGTACCAGGCCCATTGATATGGGCTGTTAGGTCCCTGTACGACCGGTGTCAGAGCTTGGTCCGCATTGCCGGCAGTAAGTCAGGCTCGTTTCCAGTGAGAGTTGGACTCCGCCAAGGTTGCCCTTTGTCACCGATTCTGTTCATAACTTTTATGGACAGAATTTCTAGGCGCAGCCAAGGTGTTGAGAGGATCCGTTTTGGTGGCCTTAGAATCGCTTCTCTGTTTTTTGCAGATGATGTGGTCCTATTGGCTTCATCAGATCGTGATCTACAGCTTTCGCTGGAGCGGTTTGCAGCTGAATGTGATGCGGCCGGGATGAGGATCAGTTCCTCCAAATCCGAGGCCATGGTCTTGAGCCGGAAAAGGGTAGCATGCCTTCTCCGGGTCGGGGAGGAGGTCCTGCCCCAAGTGGAGGAGTTTAAGTATCTCGGGTCTTGTTCACGAATGAGGGAAAACTGGAGCGTGAGATCGATAGGCGGATAGGTGCAGCATCCGCAGTGAAGCGGGCGCTGTACCGGTCTGTCGTGGTGAAGAGAGAGCTGAGTCAAAAGGCAAAGCTCTCAATTTACCGATCGATCTACGTTCCCACCCTCATCTATGGTCATGAGCTTTGGGTTGTGACCGAAAGAACGAGATCTCGGATACAAGCGGCTGAAATGAGTTTTCTCCGCAGGGTGTCTGGACTCTCCCTTAGAGATAGGGTGAGAAGCTCAGTCATCCGGGAGGGACTCGGAGTAGAGCCGCTGCTTCTCCACATCGAGAGGAGCCAGTTGAGGTGGCTCGGGCATCTGGTTAGGATGCCTCCTGGACGCCTCCCTGGTGAGGTGTTCCGGGCATGTCCCACCGAGAGGAGACCCAGAGGAAGACCCAGGACACGCTGGAGGGACTATATTTCTCGGCTGGCCTGGGAAAGCCTTGGGATTCCCCCAGAGGAGTTGCTCCAAGTGGCTGGGGAGAGGGAAGTCTGGGCCTCCCTACTTACGCTGCTACCCCCGCGACCCGACCCTGGATAAGCGGACGAAAAGGGATGGATGGATGGATGGATGGAATATGTTGGAATCCTGGCAAGAACCAATGCAGATATGTTCCTCTTTTTAGTTTTCTACATTTGTCTTATATCCATCCATCCATCCATTTTCGTCCGCTTATCCGGGGTCGGGTCGCGGGGGTAGTAGCCTAAGTAGGGAGGCCCAGACTTCCCTCTCCCCAGCCACTTGGAGCAGCTCCTCTGGGGGAATCCCAAGGCGTTCCCAGGCCAGCCGAGAAACATAGTCCCTCCAGCGTGTCCTGGGTCTTCCTCTGGGTCTCCTCCCGGTGGGACATGCCCGGAACACCTCACCAGGGAGGCGTCCAGGAGGCATCCTAACCAGATGCCCGAGCCACCTCAACTGGCTCCTCTCGATGTGGAGAAGCAGCGGCTCTACTCCGAGTCCCTCCCGGATGACTGAGCTTCTCACCCTATCTCTAAGGGAGAGTCCAGACACCCTGCGGAGAAAACTCATTTCAGCCGCTTGTATCCGAGATCTCGTTCTTTCGGTCATAACCCAGAGCTCATGACCATAGATGAGGGTGGGAACGTAGATCGATCGGTAAATTGAGAGCTTTGCCTTTTGACTCAGCTCTCTCTTCACCACGACAGACCGGTACAGCGCCCGCTTCACTGCGGACGCTGCACCTATCCGCCTATCGATCTCACGCTCCAGTTTTCCCTCATTCGTGAACAAGATCCCGAGATACTTAAACTCCTCCACTTGGGGCAGGACCTCCTCCCCGACCCGGAGAGGGCATGCTACCCTTTTCCGGCTCAAGACCATGGCCTCGGATTTGGAGGAACTGATCCTCATCCCGGCCGCATCACATTCAGCTGCAAACCGCTCCAGTGAAAGCTGTAGATCACGAACTGATGAAGCCAATAGGACCACATCATCTGCAAAAAACAGAGAAGCGATTCTAAGGCCACCAAAACGGATCCTCTCAACACCTTGGCTGCGCCTAGAAATTCTGTCCATAAAAGTTATGAACAGAATCGGTGACAAAGGGCAACCTTGGCGGAGTCCAACTCTCACAGGAAACGAGCCTGACTTACTGCCAGCAATGCGGACCAAGCTCTGACACCGGTCGTACAGGGACCCAACAGCCCGTATCAAAGGGCCCGGTACCCCATACTCCCGGAGTACCCCCCACAGAACCCCCCGAGGGACGCGGTCGAATGCCTTTTCCAAGTCCACAAAGCACATGTAAACTGGTTGGGCAAACTCCCACGCACCCTCCAGGACCCTGTTGAGGGTGTAGAGCTGGTCTAGTGTTCCACGACCAGGACGAAAACCACACTGCTCCTCCTGAATCCGAGGTTCGACTATCCGACGGACCCTCCTCTCCAGAACCCCTGAATAGACCTTACCAGGGAGGCTACCTCATTTGTCTTATAATCTGTCTGTTTTGCTACTTTGACATCTTTGTTTTAACTTGTTGAAAATATCTGTATTTCTCTCTTATGATCGTCTATTGTTGTCACTGTTGTCATCATTCTTTGTTGAAACCAGGTCTCTCTTGTAAATGAGTCCTCGAGGCTCACTGGGATCAACCTGCCTAAATAAAGGTTGAATGAATTGTTATGCTGATGATACACAGTTATATTTGTCCATTAAACCCAATGAATCCAATCAGTTAGACTACAAACATGTCAAAGACATAAAGGATGATCCTAAATGTTCTCCTTTTGAAGACAGACAAGACTGAGGATTTCGTTTTTGGACCTGAACATCTTATGAATTAATGTTTCAGTCTTTCTCCTCCTTGGATGACATTAATCTGCCTCCAGTTCTAATGTTAAAAATCTTGGTGTTATTTTTGATCAGGACATGTCTTTTATCCCCCACATTAAAAATGTTACTAGAGCCTCCTTCTTCCACCTGCGTAATATCACTAAAATTAGAAACATGTAAAAATGATGCAGAAAAACTGGTTCATGCATTTGTCACGTCTAGACTGGACTATTGCAATGGTTTGTTATCTGGGTGTCCAAATACTTCTTTAAAAAGTCTTCAGTTGATCCAACATGCTGCTGCCAGAGTCTTAACTGGAGTTACTGGGAGAGATCATCTCTCTCCAGTTTTAGCTTCTCTCCACTGGCTCCCTGTCAAATCCAGAACTGAATTAAAATCTTACTTCTAACCTACAAAGCCCTCAACAACCTAGCTCCATGTTATATTACAGATCTTATTGTTCCATATTTTGCTAACAGAGCACTTCTCTCTCAGACTGCAGGTTTACTTGTGGTTCCTAGAGTTTCCAGCAGCAGAATGGAGGAAGATCTTTCAGTTGTCAGGCTCCTCTCTTGTGGAACTAACTTCCAGTTTCTGTCCATGAGGCTGACACATTGTCCAGTTTGAAGACTGGGATTAATGCTTTCCTTTTTCATAAATCCTATAGTTAGTGTTGTCTTGTTCTGCTGCTATAGACAGACTACTAGAAGACAAACTGACCTCATTTAATTAAATGAATTGTTAAAACTGAATAGTTTTCATTTGATACTATTTCTATCTTAACATGTGATTCTTGACCTGCCATTGTGTATCTGTTCCTACCAAACCTAGCCGATCAAAGCAGATGACGCTTGTCCTGAGCCTGGTTCTGATAAAGGTTTCTTCCTCATGAGGGAGTTTTTCCTTTCCACTGTCACCTTCATGCTTGTTCAAGATGAGAGTTCTGTGATGGTTAAACTCAAAGCAGTCTGCTCCTCACATAAATAATGTTAAATTATTATTTTATATATGAATGTTTCTGTTAAATTATTATTTTATATATGAATGTTTCTGTTAAATTATTATTTTATATATGAATGTTTCTGTTAAATTATTATTTTATATATGAATGTTTCTGTTAAATTATTATTTTATATATGAATGTTTCTGTTAAATTATTATTTTATATATGAATGTTTCTGTTAAATTATTATTTTATATATGAATGTTTCTGTTAAATTATTATTTTATATATGAATGTTTCTGTTAAATTATTATTTTATATATGAATGTTTCTGTTAAATTATTATTTTATATATGAATGTTTCTGTTAAATTATTATTTTATATATGAATGTTTCTGTTAAATTATTATTTTATATATGAATGTTTCTGTTAAATTATTATTTTATATATGAATGTTTCTGTTAAATTATTATTTTATATATGAATGTTTCTGTTAAATTATTATTTTATATATGAATGTTCTGTT
>JBBPBX010060527.1:0-21411 GCA_038048925.1 Garcialebias charrua
GTAGGAGATGAAGAAAATATCTTCTTAAATCTGCTCCTTATTTATCTAATAAGAATTTAGACAAATTTTTCTATAAATAATAATAAGTAAATAACTAATTTAAATTTCAATTATACAGGTAGTCCCCGATTTACGAGTGCTCTTACATACGAGGTTCCGGACTGACGAGCTGGCGAACGAACAGTAAATTTGTACAGAACATACAGAAAATACAGCACTTTTATGTGTTTTTAGATGAAAGTGTGTTAGCTAACCGTTTGGAAACAAGTTTCTGAGCATATTGATGAACTAGTATGAACGTTTGTGATGAAAAACGAGTGTTCGTAGTAGCGCTAGCATAAATTTTCCGATTTACGACAGAAAATCCGGACTTACGAGAACACGTGTTTCGTGTTCCGACGTACGAATTTTCGTCTTACGAGATAGTCGGAGGAATGGAACTCACTCGTAAGTCGGGGATCACCTGTATATATTACTCATTTAAATACATTCATTTGTATTTGTTTAACAATTCAACCTTAACCAGTTTCTTAAAGACAGGGATTGATTTGGCTTCCTTAACATTTGTCTTTAAGTTATTCCACAATCCTACTCCCTGAATTAAGGCAGTTCTTCCCTTCAAACTAGTTCTAATTGCGGTTTTACAAATACATCTTTCCCTTTGAGATTGTAACAGCTTGATCTTTTCACAAAATACATTTGGATATTTGACGGTAGTGTATTTTTCTGAGCTCTATACATATGTAACAAAATGTTATAATCCATCAAATCATGGAACTTCAGCAATTTCATCTGATAAAATAATTGACTTGATGGGTGACAGTAATGCTAAAATCATGACATTCTGTGGTCTTAGAGCGTTTAGAGTTTAGAAACATTGTTTAGAATATTGCAAGAGTGTGGGAAGGTTTTAAAATGCCTTTATTTAAATATAAAATATACTAAAAATACTGTACCATGCAGTATGGATTGTTTATTTACAATGTTGCATAATTTAAATTGTTTGTTTGAGGGAAATTGGAAGTAGCAGGAGTGTGATTGCAGCCTGGCGCATAAGTTTACTGATCTTGAACTTAGACTACTGTATGCCTACTTCGTGGTTTTTCACTTATCGCAGGTGATGCGTGGTCCCAAACACCCACGAGAAACGGACTACTGTATTTATAACCCAAATTTTGGCTGAGATCTGACGTTTTCATTCATACCGACATGGAAAATATTGAACACTACCATTTTCAGCCACTAGAGGGCCCTCGACCAATGGCAAGCCAAGTGTAAGTATGTAAACGTGGCTATTAATGAGACTCTTGGCTTGCCATACCAAACGTTTCTGGGTGGTCAGCGGCGACGCAAAACAAATATGACGCATCAGCGGTGACGCGTAATAAATGCGACTTATACGGCGGAAAGTACAGTGTTTGTACGCTTTCATCTTTCCTTCCCTTATTTGTTCTTAACTCATAACCTCTGAAACTTCTGTCTTTAGTCTCCTCCGGTGGAGAAGAGGGCGTCCACCGTCAGGGCTGAGATGACAGACGCCGAAGGTCTGGGAGTCAAACTGGAAGACAGAGAGACGGTCATCAAGGAGCTCAAGAAATCTCTAAAGATTAAGGTGACGTGAAACTTTGGATTTTTTAAAGGTTCAGGCATATGAGACGTGAAGAAAAGCCGAACCGACTAGTTGCGGCTGTTTCCAGGGCGAGGAGCTCAGCGAGGCTCACGTTCGCCTGAGTCTCCTGGAGAAAAAGCTGGACACTTCCACCAAAGACGCAGATGAACGCGTGGAGAAGATTCAGACCAAGCTGGACGAAAGCCTCACCCAGCTCAAGAAAAAGGAAAAGTAAGATTCGACTCGTTTATCGTCTATTCCATCTTTCTTTTTTTTCTTTCTCCACGGTGTCTCGTATTCACCTCCTCTCTCGCCTGCAGGGAGTTTGAAGAGACGATGGATGCTCTGCAGGCCGACATTGACCAGCTGGAGGCGGAGAAGGCAGAGCTGAAACAACGCATCCATAATCAGTCAAAGATGACTATTGAAGGTCTGAGAGGTCCGCCCGCCTCAGGAATCTCCTCCATCGTTCATGGATCTGCAGGTGGTGGGTTCACATGGCCAAACGACGTTTGAAGCAACGAATACATCGAATCTTTCAGTGAACAAGTCCAGAGGTTTAACAGTGTTTTTATTTTTCCTTTAGCGGGTCTGCCTCCGGCCATGGCAGGACCGACGGAGGTGGTGGACTCTCCTCTCCTCCGGCAGCAGGTTGAGGTCCAGAGACTGGGCATGAAACACCTGAAGAATGAGAACAACCGATTAAAGGTAAACAGTTCTGCAGCTGTTCGACCTTTAACATTTAGCATGTTCCACTCCAGAAATGATGGGATGAATTGGTCACTGTGCATTTAGAATAACTTCTATTAATTTTAGAGTTCACACCTGCAGCTCAGTCCCTTTCTTTTTCTTTTTTTTTTTTTCAGTACCGTATTTTCCGGCCTATAAGTCACACCTTTTTGCCTAATTTGCATGCCCTGCTACTTATAGGGCGAAGCGACATATTTAGGATTTTTTCCCATATTTTTAGACCAATTTTTGGCTGAGATATGACCGTTTCAATTCATTCTGACGAAAAAAAATGGAGCAGTACCACTTTCGGCCGCTAGGGTCCACCGACCGTTCCCAGCTCAGGTGTCAGACAGCAGACTTATCTGGTCGGACTCACTCTGTCGCAGCACGGCCTCCTGCTCTCTGGAGGTCTGAACTACTGTTAGCTCAGTGTTTGACTGTTAGCAAAATAGGTCAAGAACCACAGGACAGATTTTGATGAAACTTACAGAAAGTAATCACTGGATGGACATTTACAAACTACTAGCTGTAAGAGATGTTTGAGCTAAAATTCGATTTATTTATAATTTGTTTTTGCAGCGCACGCGCACTTTTGGAAGACCATCAAAGCGAAACAATTTAAATCCAGCTGATTTGACCATTACGTTAATTTTTAAAGGAAAAGTTAAGCTCAGAAACACTTCTGCTATAATGTCAGCAAACATATATATTTTTATAATGTGTATTTCTTTTTAAATTTTAAAGAAATGAAGCGTATCCGCTCCCTGCGCGTGCACGCTTCGCAGCATCGACGTAGCGAAACTATTTTTTTAAAATTCAGCTGATTTGACCGGTACGTGCATTTATTAAGGAAAAGTTCAGCTCAGACACATCTTTGCTATAATTTTCAGCAAACAAATAATTGTTTTTAAGTGTTAATCTTGTTAAAGTCCTACCGTGCACGCTCCTGTGGCCATTTCCGGGTTGTCACCGCTGACTTGTAACATTCGCAACGCGTCAGCGGTGACACATAACAGATGCGACTTATGGGGCGAAGCGACATATTTATGGATATTTCCACTTTATTGGACATAATTGGACTGATGCGACTTATCGGGCGGAAAATACGGTAGTTTGATGCACATATTGTGAAAATTTGGTTTGTTTGTTTCTTCTACACAGTAATAATAATCCAGATGACCTGACAACCTTGTGATTGCATCAGGACATTTCCTTCTGATTTAAATAGAATAGAAACATTATGCACGTTCATGTTGGTTACAGTTTGGCTCCAGAGTCCTGGTCTAACCGAACATCTTAAACGTTTCCCTTGCAGGCTGAGAAGATGAGGGATCAGCTCGCCTCCCTGCCTCCCCTCTGTCCTCCTAAACTCCCACAAGTGTCCAAAGAAACCTCGGTGCCTCCAGAGGGTCTGAACACACGCATTTATCGGAGGACAGACGAGCTGCTGGCCACCCTGCTCAAGCTGAGCGCTCAAGTCAAAGTGGTGGACATCACTGGGAAGACCGCAGGTGTGTGTGCGAGAGCCGTTTTGTTCCGTCGGCCTCTTTGTTTTGATCCGTTGATGGTTTCTGAACCTTCTCTTGTCTTGTAGTCAGCGCCAGCGCCCAGCTGCTGGAGCAGACGGCTCGGCTGAAGAATCTCAGCGACGCTTTGGACAAACTTAAAGTAAAAGTTTATTTGTGTTTATGAAGCTTTCACTCTATTGCGATCCTTTTTTTTCCGTACGATTCTCGTCCCGCAGTTTTCAGCTATTTCAATAAACCATAAATCAAAAATGTTCAGCTCATTTAGGACAATCCTGCAATGACTTGTGCAACTTTAGCTTTTTGAAATATTTAGCCTTTTTTTTTTTTTGCCATTTATGGTAGAAGATGAATTGAGCTCATTTTACATCCTTCAAACCTTTAGATGTGTTTACAACCTTTTACTTTTTGTTCTGCTTTAGCTTCTTTTTGCCAATTTAAACATGTTCTTCAGCTAATTCCAGCTGTTACTTGTGCTCCTTTGATTCTTTCTGCCAATTTAGCTACCGTAGTTTTTTTCAGCTACTGGTAATGCCACGTTTTTGCACTCATTTCAACTTTTTTCTGCCTAGATCAGGAAAAAAGTTATCTCTCCACTTGTAATTTCAGCTTTCTGCTTTTTAAGTTACTTTTCAGCTGTTTTTAAGATAATTTCCACTTTTGTGCTCTTTTCTGCTTCTTTCAGTAAACGTTCTTTGTGCTTTTTTTCTGCTAATTTAAGCTTGTTCTACCGTTTCAGCAGTGTTGTCAGATCTCGTGATAGAAACAAGCAACCAGCTCTACGAAAACGAGCCCAAGTGGCAACCCACCATTGTGTAAAACAGAGGCCGTTTTTTAAACTGTATAAACATACATTTATTATGGCATTACATTTAAACAGCATAATCATGCTAAACACTTTGAATAACCTACTTTTACGCTCTGAAAAAAAAAAAACATTTTGCATATGCAACATTAATTCAACCTTTAATTAATCCCATTAAGCCTCAGGGACTCATTTACCAGAGAGACCTGAATTTTAAACAAAGAATAACAGTGGACAACAATAGACAATCATAAAGGATGCGTACAAATTTTATTTTTTAACAGCAAACTCATAGTAAACATTCAACAACAAAAAAAAAGCTTTCTTTAAAACTCTGTTTAAAAGCAGACACACACGAGCCAACTCAAGCAGGTCAAGTGTGAAACCGTCTTCTTTCCTTGTTCTTCTTCCTTCCCCATCAGGTCTGTTCATCTGGAACACAGAAATCACATATGGGAAAATTAGCATAAAACTTGGTACAGATTAAAAAGATGTAAAAAAAAAAAAAAGCTTTTACCTGAACTACCGTCTATCATCGCTGTTTTCATTTGCATCCGTCTCTGTGCTTCCAGATGTTCCTTCCACAGAGTACATGTTACTGTTAAAGCGCTCGAACATCTCTTTGGTTGGAGTGAAATCTGTGCAGCATAAACTGGCCCCAGCTGCACCTGAATGTAACATCTGCCTGGACGTAACATCCGTGGAAGGGGGGCATGAAGGGACAAAACTACTTACCACTTGTCTTTTGCTTTCACTCAGAAAGAAAAACAAGCCCAAATAAAAACAAGCCCGAAAAACCACAACCCGCGACTCACAAAATTGATAATAAACAAGCCCAAAGTCACTTATAATAGGCAGACTTGGCAATTATGCTTTTCAGCTACCTTTTTATTAATTTTTTTAATTTTGTTTAGCTAATTTCAGATCAATTCAAGATTTTCTTGGTAATTTCTGCTACTATTTAAATTTTTCATCTAATTCCACATTTTTTTTAGCTCATTCCATCTCTTTCCACTTTCTTCTAGTAGTTTAAGCTGCCTTTCAGCTACTTTTCTGCTAATTTCATAATTTTTGTGCTCATTTAAACCTAATTCAGCAAATGTTACTTCTGCTTTCTTCTGCCATTTTACAGTAAGCTTCTTTCAGCAGTTTTTCAGCAAGTTCTTTTGCAATAAGCATTCGCACGGCACTTTCACAGGAAATACAATTTCTTTAGAAACTGTCCAGATGAACTGATTGAGAATGAGCGGAATTTCTTTAGTATTTATCAGCTGAGGGGGAAAACCAAAACATTTGCAGTAACTAAAACCTTTTCGTTTCAGGGTGAAGTAGCTGAGCACGTGGTTTCTAACCAGCCTGGAGCCAAAGCTTCCTCTGACTTCGCCACTTTCCCAGTTTCCTCCTTTAAGGTATTACCGTACATGCGTTGTGGTGTTCTTCCTGTTTGTCTGAATAGAATTGATGCATGGTCATTTGTTATGCCGTTCCTCAGGCTAAGGAAGAGAAACGGGGAGGAACGGTGTTTGTTGGTCGCGTTGCCATTCTGTGCACCCGCGGGCAGGAACAAGTGCACTGCCTGGTTCTGTCACAGCAGCAGCTGCAGCAGGTGCACCAGCTCCTCATGGTCTAAAAGCACACCAAGGCACCCATTTCAACATCCACTTTTTTTCCCCCCGTATACTCTGGAAGCTGTACCCTGTTAATGCAAAGCACTAAAACCGCTGACCAGCCGTCTTTGAAGTTTAATTTAATAATGTCTAACCTTTCAATGTCACTTTATGAATTTGTTGTGTTTTCATTAAAACTTTTGCACCGATGCTGACAACTCCTGTAAGAACAGAGGAAAGAACAGAGGAAGTGTCATTTGGTCAAAAGAGTCTTTTTTTTTTTCTTTGTAACTTAATATATGTACTGTAGTTAATAAAAGTTAGCAGTTCACGTAAACGTTGCTTGTCTGTTCTCCAATATACATGACAAACAGTTTGTGGTAAACTTTATTTGTAATCCAACAAAAGCTCAACAAGCTAAACTCGCAGTATCTGAGATGTGTACATCCTCGTCAGTGGTAAACGTCACGGAGGGGGTGACGGGCTGGTCTGTGGCGAGTGTACGGGGCGTAGTGGCGTCTGCTGTGACGGTTCCGCATCACAAAGTGATCATCGTGGTGATGGGGATATTCCTCACGGCGCTCAGAGTAGTGGGTAGGTTGGTTGCCAAAACCTGTGAGGATATTTAGATCAGGAACAAACAGGAGGGCTGGACTATGAACCAAGACAGCACCATAGAGCTTAAAGAAGGCTCTGAGTCTGATTAGATTACAGAGGCAAAAGAAGTATAACTACATGCCTGTGTTACTTTAAGTACAGGGTAACAGTCACCAACAGCCTGGTCCCTATAGCCACAGGTACTGAACTGTATTTTCTAGTTTTACAGTAGTCCCTCGATTATCGCCAAGATTACGTTGCGGATAAGTAAAAATCCGCAAAATAGGGATGTTATATTTATTTTAGTATTTATACTGTATATTTTAAGGCTTTAGAAACCCATCCCACACACTTGCAATATTTCAAACATTTAAACCTATGTCATTTTAACATGCGTTTATGTACTGCTAGGGGTGGACGATATGGCTCGAATACAGATATAATGTGAAATCTTCAACTCTTCCCTGGAGTCATGTCATGTCCCAGCCTGTTTCAAGTCCTCCATCATCGTCCCTGTCCCCAAGAAGCCACGCATCACAGGACTAAACGACTACAGACCTGTGGCTCTCACATCTGTAGTCATGAAAACCTTTGAACGTCTGGTTTTATCCCACCTCAAGTCTATCAGCAATCCCCTCCTGGACCCTCTGCAGTTTGCCTACAGAGCTAACAGGTCTGTAGATGATGCCATAAACCTGGCCCTCCACTCCAACCTGCAGCATCTGGACTCCCCAGGAACCTATGCTAGGATCCTGCTTGTGGACTTCAGCTCTGCATTCAACACCATCCTTCCTGCTTTGCTCCAAGACAAGCTCTCTCTGCTCGGTGTACCTGACGCCACCTGCAGGTGGATCACTGACTTCCTGACAGACCGGAGTCAGCGCGTGCGGCTGGGGAAAGCTGTCTCGGACACTCAGACCATAAGCACAGGTTCACCACAAGGCTGTGTTCTTTCCCCTCTGCTCTTCTCCCTGTACACCAACTGCTGCACCTCCAACCATGACTCCGTAAAACTTATTAAGTTTGCGGACGACACCACCCTCATCGGGCTCATCTCGGATGATGATGAGTCTGCGTACAGGAGAGAGGTGGGCCGGCTGGTGACCTGGTGCAGCAACAACAACCTGGAGCTCAACGCCCAGAAGACAGTGGAGATGATTGTGGACTTCAGGAAAGACAGAGCCCCTCTGCCCCCCATCACCTTTAACAACACCCCCATCATCATTGGGGACTGCTACCGGTTCCTCGGCACCACCATCACCCAGGACCTCAAGTGGGAGCCAACCATCAGCTCCCTCATCAAAAAGGCTCAGCAGAGGATGTACTTCCTGCGACAGCTGAGGAAGGCCAAGCTGCCGGCCAAGCTGATGGTGCAGTTCTACACGGCCATCATCGAGTCCATCCTCAGCGCGTCCATCACAGTGTGGTACGCCGGGGCCACTGTCAGGGACAGACACAGACTGCAGCGCATTGTGCGCTCTGCTGAGAAGGTAATCGGCTGTAGTCTCCCATCTCTCCATGACCTGTACGTCTCCAGGACTGTGAGGCGAGCAGGTCGGATCACAGCTGACCCTTCTCACCCTGCATACGGTCTGTTCGAACCACTCCCCTCAGGCAGGAGGCTTCGGTCAATTGGGACCAGAACCTCCCGCCATAAAAACAGTTTCTTCCCCTCTGCTGTCAGACTTTTGAACACTCATAACCATGTTACCTCATAACTTGCCTTGGTCGCTGTATTTTGTATTTTGATTGGGAATCACTGTATCACTGTATTTTGATTGCACCACTCTAATTGCACTGTTTCTTAGTAGGTTTTGTTCACTGAATATTGTATTGATTGTATTGATGTTTTATGGTTTATGTTTTTTATGTTTTATGTTTCTATATTTTATGCACCGTTATGCCGAAGCAAATTCCTAGTCTGTGAATCCTGTTCATTGACAATGGCGATAATAAACAGAATCTGAATCTGATATTTCAAAACATTCTGATACCGATAAATTTTGTGGAAAAAAAAAAAGGAATCAGTTATTCATTTGACAAAATGAAGTTGTTGCTTTGCAGTATAGGAAAAAACAAAAGGGTTTATTTTACTGCAATTTATTTATTAAAGTCTTCAGTCTCAAATAGGGCTGAACGATTTTGGAAAATAATCTAATTTCAATTTTTTTTTCTATAAATTGCAATTGCAATTTAAAAGGCGATTTTTTTTAAATGTCTTCAAATGTCTTCAAGTATTTTTCAACAAACAGAAGCATTAAATCAGTTTTATAATAAACAATGTCAGATTTATTTAAAGCAGAGATTACAATAAAGCAAACAAATCTACCTTTTCTTTTCACCATTTCTATTTTTTCTTGTTTCATAAACATAATACAATAGTAGTAAGTGAACTTCCTAACGACAGTCTGAACTTCGCATGACAAGTTAATAAATAAATATAAAAAATTAGATATAAAAAAATTACTGTTTGAAGTTCAGACAGTTCGGTCAGTGATCCCTGTCGGCTGATACTTTGCTTACTTGAAGTTGAAGCACTGGTTGTTGTCATTCTAGCCATGCAACCATCGTAAATGTCTTTGTGGTGTTTTTTTTAAGTGTTGATAAAGATTTGTGTCACGTGACCAGTCAAATTGCAGCCTTCGCGATTAGAAAATCTAATGTTGTAGGAGGTCATGAAGAGACGACACAGGAGACGAGCTGCAGAACTCCTTCTTTAATCAACTCCTACAGAACTGGTGGTAAAACCCAAGAACCACCTTATATATCACAATACAACATCCGGTCCTCTGGACCTTTCACAATAAAACATCCGGTAACACATTCGGTCCACTGGGTGTGAGTAGAGTCCCCTAGTGGTCCATCACACACGCCCCCCCAGAACACCCAGTAAGGTCCATCACTAGTCCAGCATTTTAGGTTTGATCAAACGCCCAGAACGGCTGAACTTGGGCCCTGCGTAATCAGTCTGATGGAGCGGGGGGTGACGAGGAGGGCCTGCAGAAGATTCAGGCTCCAATGGTCATTGAGAGTCTCTGGAAGGATGGCCGCAGTCCGTTAGCAATGTGGATGGAGGTCTGCCCCTGCGAGGAGCTTGGGCCGTAACAACCTGATCATCTGACATAACATGAGCTGGTTTAAGCCTATCGATACAGTCTCAGTACGACCCCCTAAATCTAAAAGGAAGTGTTTTGGACCTGGTTGAAGAACCCGAAACGGTCCATCATACAAAGGCTGTAGTGGTGTCCTGTGTGCATTGTGTTTGACAAAAACAAATTTAGAGGACTCCAGACTCTAAGTCCACACCTGACACCTACTCCCACCTCACCCTGTTGTGACTGTAACCTCACTGTCAGTTTCTTGTACAAGCTTCACAAACATGGCTGTGTCCTAATGTTGGTTGAAACTGCAACGAACTGGTAATAAAAACCCAGTTACGTCCTTATTTTGCTGTACTGTACAATATGAAGCAACATATCTACATATAAAGATATTACAAATTGCTGTTTTAGGATCATTTTATTGTCTGAAAGTCCGTAAAGTTGAACATTTACTTTGGGTTTAAGCCAGAAAAATGAGTACAAATTCCTAGTTTCAGAAAATAAAGCACAAACTATACACAAAAAAACGACAGTTAAAAACAACTTTTTCCACTGGACTTTATTTTTAAAAGTCTTTGACTAATATATTAAACTACTATAACAATGATGTTAAATATGAATGCAGCTATAGGTGTGCAGCACCAGTTTATAGAGTTTATTTTCAACTGGATTGATGAGCTAAGTCTGAACAGTCAAGACCAAAATGTATTAAAGCTGCCTTAAAATAACGGAGCGTTAAAAAATTTCTAGCAGTTCACGTTAAACTTTATATCGTGAATTTAACATTACCTAGTTATGGAATTTTGCAAATGCAATAAGGTGAACAGCTGGTTCCAGGATTCCTGTACAGCTTGTGGGCCCATTAGGAAAGAACTTTCCAGAATAGTAAATGTTACATTATGATGGCAAATAAAAGAAATTTGAAAGAACCATGAATCTTTGGAGATGGTTCAACAAAGTTAAGTCAGGTTCTCTGGACGGTTTATAAATGTTTTTTTTTTTTTTTTAATGTTGAACCGTGTTGTCTTTCATCCAAAGGACTTCTTCAATCTGTAAAATCCTAAAAGGCAAATAATTCATTCTTAAATTCAGCTTGTTCAAAAGTGCTAATTCTGTCTCCTTTTATAAGTCAAATTTTCTTAAATGATGCATAAAATAATGAAGGGGGAATCTCATTTTAAGAAAATGTTCATCTTTGCTTGTAAAAAGTGATTTTCTTAAATTTTGGACAATTTAGTTTTAAGGCAAAAAGTTAGATTAATTTGCTAGTTTTAAGAATTCTAGCCAAGAAAACTTTGCTTATAGGCAGATCTCCCCCCCCCCCCGAATAAGAAAAATTGGTCACAAATATTTTCAAGTAGTGCTGTTTTTGCAGTGCACTTGGCACTTGATTTTTTTTGCCGAATGCCCTTCCTGACGCAACCACAGAGCTACCACAGCCCTCTGTGTGGAGCAGAGGACTGGGTGCCCAAGGGAGGTTAAGGGCCTTGTATCCTTTCATCAGGGATGCTCTGACATTTACCTAGATTGTAAAGAGGGTGGTTCCTAATACAGAGCCTTGTGGTACACTATGAAAAATAACTGGAGGAACCTGTTGAATACTGTACATTGCCTCCTATCTGAAATATAGAGAACCAACCAATGGTGTGTTCTAAGAAACATTTCTGAGAGCTTATGACATAAAATGTCATGGTCCACAGTGTAAAAGCAGGCAGAGACGGGCAGATTTAACATTAGACCCTTCAAGCAGGCTCACCTTAACCTCTGCACCACAGCTCCCCTCATGTTCAGAATTTAGAGAACTTGTTACTGACGAAGTTGGTCATCTGGCCTAAAACATTTGATTATTGTGTATGATGATAAAAAATGTTTTGGAAGAAACTGGTCCAGATGACATGATTTAACTTTTTTGTTGTTCACTCCTCATTTGTTTTAGTGATTTGTTTCCAAGGAGCCAGATTTTTACTTTGTTTTATGATATTTTTGAGACATACATTATACTTCAGCTGATAATTAAACTTTAGACTTTTGCACAGCCAATGTAACTTCCAGACTGTAAACCTCACTAATATAAACTATCCAAAATGAATTATAGGTGATTTATTAGCAGCCTCAACGTCAAGTTTGTGCCAAATATTTCAATATAATTACCATGGAGGAAAAAATGAAGCTTCTGGCAAAATGTATTCCTGACAACAGTTTAAAAATGTGTTTATTTGTTTTGGTGACCAAAAAAACAAACAAAAAGAAACAAACACACACACACAATTTAATAATAATTTTTGACTGTTCAACCACAGTGACGAATAGTGGACAGACCGTGCAATTACAGCAATGGCAAGAACAGACACACTATCTGCAGACACATCTCGAGTCTGTCTCTTTTATGATTGCATAACAGTGTCAAATACACTAAAAACATTTTTTTAAATAAAATTTATTCATTTTAAAACACAATACAAAACAATCCCATAAACGATAAGAATACAAAATATAAAATGAAAGGTAGCAGAAAGAAGAAAAAATCTTATTATATCTGCCTCTTTTTTCAAACATTTAGTTCAAACAATAATAATCTTCAAGTAACAGAAAAAAATGAGTAACTCTTTCTAATTTTTCTAACTCTAATACAATATACATTAAGCTTGTCCCTACGTTGTCCCTACGTGGAAACATGAAAGCCGAAGAGCAGATGATGACGTCATGCAGCCGGATGATTTCCCATCATGCATCACGTTCTTCAATTGCTAAAACAGCTAAAAAAACAAAACAAAACAAAAAAAAACAAGAATTTAAGCTGTGCAAAACTATTCAGTCTTTCTGTTTTTTATAATAATTTCAGGCTATATTGAATTTGAAGCCAGAATTTTTCCACATAGCAACCGTGAGTGAAAACCGTAGTGGGTCAGACCCACATAAAAGACGATGAGCGTCATCACCTTATTATCAGATGGCATCCTGCGTGGCCGTCTCCAAGCGACTGAAGGTAGGTCAGCTGGAGGCAGAGTAGACTGTCCGTCCGTGTCCATTGTTCACCCATTTCGAGGAAGATCCTCAACCCGGCGCTGTGGCGGTATGACAGCCCGTGAAGCGTGAACAAATGGTACAGAAGCATAGTCTAATCTGGCCTGCCCTTGCACCTGCTCATTGTCATGAGGTGAGTGGTGTGCGAAGGTCCCGAAAGGGTGCAGGCTGCTGTCTGAGGTTTTTTTGGACCAAATTGTCAATTACTCTATTTTTTTCATACACAATACAATTTTTTTATAACCATAAAATTTATAATTATAATTTATAATCACATAAACTGTGCACAGTTACTCTTTTATAATACATTTGCACAGCTTAGTTCATAGATCAGACTCCTAGACTGTTATTGTGCACTGGTGATATGAACAAGCTGCTCTGATTTAATAACTACGTTGACAAGAATTCAAATTAAAACAAACAGACAATTAAAACTTAACTGTTGGCACAAAACTTAACAGATTAATAGCTTATGAAAAGAAGAAATAGGAGGAAGGAGTTCTGGAGCTAAGTTAAGCTAAAGTTGTTTACTTTGAACCAGACTAGGTGACACCGTTTCCCCCACACGAGCAGATTGCTGGGCTCCCGCACGTTCAAACACACCACGGCTCTTTACCTGTTGGAGGTTCGTCTCTTGGAGACAAGAGTGGAGAAGTTTGTGGACACACACGTGGATGGGTTTGTCCAGTGGCCGTCCAGTTGGACTTCAGCGTGAGTGTGCTGATTCACGATACGAGGAACTCGCCTCCCTCGGCAGGGACCAACAGTCGAGCGCCCAGACTCACTTTCAAAATAAAACTTTAGAAAACAAATTCTTCCAGAACAGTGACAGGATCACAGTAAGGCTTTGCTATGATCCTAGCGGAGACGTGGGTCGTTGACATATGACCGGGCCGACTCCAGCTTTCCCAGGGAGGAGAGCAGGTTGACAGCTCGTACTCCTCGAAACTCTAAAGGCAAATGCAGGAAGTGCCCATTTATAGGGAGGCGGGATCTTATCAATCGCTTTGAAGCGGTTGTTAATTATGGTAAGCGGACGGTGTGGGCTACGGTGAGCAGTCCACTGCCGATTGTTTTGCCTCCGCTGAGTGATACAGACTGTGTAACCGCGGGTACCGCGGAAGGCATGAGGGGACACCCACCCGAGGGCACATGCCCGGTATGTGGACCTTCGGCAGCAGGTGAGACGATAAAGACACCACAGGTGGACCGCCTATGCGAGCTGATACATTCGGCACTCACGGGACATTACCTGCCCCAGGTAGTGAACGGTGTAGAGATCCAGGGATCCCATACCGATGATGCTGTGTTGTCCCCCTGGTCGGAGAGGTCTGCGATCAGCCGAGCTTTCTATGAAACCTTGTTTCATAAACATGAGGGTCTTATACGGCTCAGGAAGTCTTTCCGTTTTTCTTTAGATCCCGACAGTTGTGAGGAAATGACCGCGAGAGTAGTCGTTTGCTTGTCACTGTCCTGGAACCAACGCAGACTGGTCCACCCGTTCTTAGTGATCACTAACTTACCGCACGCAACCTATTTGGGCTCTGACGTTTTGGTAAGATTGGGTGTCTCGGTAGACGTCAACAATGAGGTGCTGTGGTCGTTGGACACAGCCAGGAAGGATTCTCCTGTGTTAACTACAGAAAATCTTAAGGCTGGACAAACAATACCAGAGGTCTGCCAGGTTGCTAGCAGTCATGACACCACAGTATCACCTCGGACTGACAACCACATGGTGACAATTCACATCGTGAAAGGTCAGGTAATTAGCCGACAGCAGGCTTGTTTTCAACCATCTCCTACGTTCCTCGACTTAGGGCTGTCCGTGGTGGGCACATGCAAAGTGGACCTCGACGGTAGGTCCACGTCTGTTGCTGTGTGTAACACAGGCACAGACGAGGTACTGATCCCACGAAACATGCGGATAGGATGGTTGATCTCTACTGATTTCCATGATTTTGAACTTAGCGTTCCATTTCTGGGAGGCCTCCCAGAGAACTTGTTTCCACGTCATCACGCGGGGCGAGTCTTGTTCACAAAACCAACAAAGGCCATAACCCTCTTCTCCCCGAGTGAGTCCGGCCATGACCCAGTCATTAGGTTCGGTTTCAACGGTGGAAAAAGTCTTGGCCTTGTAAAGGGGTTAATGAGGAGGTCAATATTAATACTGACCTCCTTTTTACCTTAATTAATTTACTTATTCAGATTGAATAGTAAATTCACGGATTCTCTTCTTTTTCAGTTTATTCAATATTTCTGTGATCTTTATGATGGATAAATAAACAGAGCCATTAAGTGACAAAGACGTTAACTTAGTTTGATATGTCAAAGAGACACTATCATTTATTTAGAATAAATCAACTAAATTAACACCATTACACTTGATTGACATGATTTCACTTTCTTTCAATTTAAAACGTCAGCACACTTAAATTCAACACAACAGACATAAATATTGGATGTTAACATATTTAGTCTGTGGGCTCTTTTAGCTTAAAAATATAGTTTCCAGCTTAGATAGAGAGGGGAAAGAGTAGGAGGAATAAGAGGTTGGAGAGATTAAGTTATTTATCTCGAGTGTAACCAGAGATGACACTTTCCATCCGACTTCGGCTAAATCCCAGGTACGTTTGTAAACCGCTCTTTACCTTTTGACGATGCGTCTGATAAAGATATTGCCAGCCTCCCAGGTGCACAGAGTCCTTCCGGCCCTCGTACGTCTGAACTGGTCGTTTACTTCCAACGTCTCCTCGGATCCGCGTCAGCCGTCAGAAACATGTGGCAGCTTCTGGCTGACTTCAAGACGAGATGTTTCTCAAAGAAAGTTCATTAAGAACTTTGGAGCTTTTGCTCGGGGAACTGGATGGAGGCGTCCATCAGTTCTAGCTGACAAGTTAGTCTTTGGCTCTTGACCAAGCTTGACCAGCTGCAAGGCAGAGAGCTTTCAGGTCTCCGTCCATTCAAACTCTCTGTCCATTCAAAGACTGAAGCGTTTCCGCACAGTTAGAACTTAAAAAGACAGGAACACAGAGAGGAGTTCACTTGCCTTATCATACCCAAGGTTACAAGCCAGCAGCAGAGGGAAATGTTTAGGAACAGACAGAGAAAGCTGGAGCCTTGTTCATGAAAAACAACTGATTAAACTGTCTTCTTATTTCTAAACAAAACAGTCGGGTCTCTGTGACCCGATATTTCCCTTTAACACAGCAGTGGACACAGTTTAACTCTCACAGAATAACACAGCTTAAAAAGCACACATCATGAAAATGACAAAAGTTATTCTTTTGATCACATTAGAATAAAATCAAAGATAGAAATAGTCTCTTTTGGTGACTATATTTATCAGATTATAGCTAAATGAATGATTATGTAGTAAATGTCTTGCTTTACTGAGTGGTCAGTAAAGGTCATCACTGGACAGTTCAAAAACCTTAATTTGACCCTGGGTAGGTCCATTACAGCCTTCAAACTTATAGTGCCCTACCTGTAGACATGTTTTACGACACTGAAAGGGTCTCAATGGAGCTCCCCGATGAACAAGAGCCCACCTCGGTTGCTTCACAGATTGAACAGGTGATAGCTCAGGCTGACGCCCTGAAAACTGATGAAGAAAGGGACAAGCTTCGCAAAGTTCTCTTAAAATACGAGAAATCATTCTCGACTGACTCTATGGATTGTGGATTGACCACGATCCACAATGTAAGCATCCCAACCCCACTTGACGTTCCACCTGCGTTCGTCAGACAATACAAGATTCCTCTGGCAGCTCATGAACCTATCAGAGATATCATTGATGACTTGTTGGGAAAAGGTATCATCAGATACTGTAACAGTACTTACTCTGCGCCTATATGGCCGGTGTTAAAACCAAATGGTAAATGGAGACTCACCATTGACTACAGAAAGCTGAACAAACAAGTTCCCTTATCCAGGTGGCCCATGACCCAGCTCCAACAGGAACTGCCCAAGGTCACCAATGGTAAGTACTTTTCCACCCTCGACATCGCCTCTGGTTTTTGGACCATCCCCGTGCGTGACGAGGACCAGTACAAACTTGCTTTCACTTTTGGTGGTCGTCAATACACCTTTAACAGGTGTCCATTTGGCTACGCTAACTCGCCTGCAGAGTTCAACATCTTTTTGAACAAAGCATGTCCAGACGCCCACAAGCGTGGGACATTGATTTACGTGGACGATGTCCTTTTGAGGCAGCCGACACTGGGTTCACATTTGGCTGAGATCGACCACGTTCTGGGTCAACTGACAACTGCTGGTGCTAAGATTTCATTGTCAAAATGCCAGTGGTGCAGATCCAAAGTGGACTACGTTGGCCTGCTTGTAGGTCCGGACGGCGTACAACCACAACTGACTCGTACCCAAGGCCTTGACAATCTCAAGGTCCCAACCAATCTCAAAGAACTGCAAAGTTTTCTTGGCGTGTGTAATTACTCGAACCAATTCATAGAGAACTATGCAGACCTGGCTAAGCCGCTGACTATTCTCCTGAAGAAAGACGTTCCGTTTGTCTGGACTGACAAACAGCAGCAGGCGATGGACGCTCTTATAGACAGGATCAGGTCAGCCCCATGTCTGGTCTATCCAGACTATAACAAGGAGTTTCACTTGGAAGTGGGCTTTTCAGCTCATTGCATGAGTGCAGGTCTGTACCAAATACACGACAGGGACAAGCGTGTAGTGGCCTACGCCAGCAAGACTATGGCAGGCCCCGAGTTGAAATTCTCGGACTGTGAGAAAGCTTTACTGACCACGGTGTGGGCAGTAAGACATTTCTCCAGCTACATTGGGGGACAGAAGATCATTGTTGAAACACACCACCAGCCGGTGACTTTCCTGAACAGCCAACGCATCAGAGATGGCGTGGTTACCAACTCACGTGTTGCAACGTGGCTCATGGCGCTTCAGAGTTTTGACCTAGACATCCGCTATGGTCAAAATAAGAAGTCACATTTGGGCACTGACTTGGCTATCTGCCAGGAATGCACAAACGATGTGCCTGCCACCCAGCCGCCTGCTAGGGAAAGGCCCTTGGTGACGGAGGATCCAAATCACCACTTCTTTGATGATAACATCTGTAAGGGTATGACAACATTGTACGTGGATGGATCTGCATTCCGCAACGAGAACATCTGCAGGGCAGGTGTTGGAGGGGTGCTCCTCCGTGACCTTCAGCCGAGCACTTTCAGTTACAGCTTAGGCTCTCAGACTTCTCAGTACGCTGAGATTGCGGGCATCCTAATAGCTCTCCAGTTGGCTGTGGAACATTCCATCAAGACACTAGTCATCTGTACTGACTCGAACTATGCTCGGTTGAGCTTCGCCTGTCATCTCGCTGTGTGGAAACGTAACGGTTTTCTCACAAGCGACAGGAAGGCGGTCAAACACAAAGAGCTCTTCATGGCGTGTGATCACTTGGTGACGTTACACGACATGCAGGTGTACTGGAAAAAAGTTCCAGGACATTCAAGAGTCCCAGGCGATGACAAGTACTATAATGACATTGCGGATTCTCTGGCCAAAGAAGGAGCCGACAAAGGTCAGCTGTGGTCCTTTGACCCCTCCTGGTTGGTCAAGACTCTGCCAATACATCCTCCTGTCGAGGTTATGGCGGTCACACGTGCGCAGGCCGCAGCCAAACCTGCCGACAACGCAGTCTCGGTACGACCTGCACTGACTGACACAGACATCGTCCGGCTGCAGAAGTTGGACCCTGCTATCAAGTCCATGTTGCTGTATCTGGCTGACCCTGACAATAATACTCTGTCCAAAGACGAGCTGGATTCTGATCCTGACCTCAGGGTACTCTATCATCTGCGCTCGCAGCTGAAACTGATCAAAGGCATCCTAACTTTTGCCCATGGACCAGCATCCTCACCAGTGTTCGTGGTTCCCCATGGCCACAGGGGGGTGATGTTAGTTCATGCCCATGATCTCCCGTCCGCAGGACACAAAGGAGAGAAAGCCACGCTGACGGCATTGAAACAAATTGCCTACTGGCCTGGTATGAAAAAGGATGTCAAGGACTACATTGACGGGTGCTTGATTTGCGCCCAGTTTCAGCCTACCAGACCACTCCACAGAGCACCACTGCAAAGCAGAGGCATTTCATTTCCATGGTCTGACATCCAGTTTGACTGGGTGGGGCCACTCACTAAGAGCTCTAGAGGTAACAAATATTTCCTCACGGTAACCTGTGCATTTACCAAATGGGTAGAATGCCTACCAGCTCCTAATGACACAGCACAAACTACTGCTATTTTGCTAGTGAATCATGTATTCTCCAGGTTTGGACTTCCCCTTAGGGTGAACTCAGACCAAGGTACACACTTCACAGGTGAAGTGATGAAAGAACTGTGGAAGACGCTTGGCGTCAAAGCTGATTTCCATATTGGCTACCACCCACAATCTTCAGGACAAGTAGAGAGAGCAAACAGAACGGTGGTGAGTATTTTGAAGAAATACGTAGCCGCAAACCACAAGGACTGGGACGTGAAACTCCCTTTAGTCCTGATGGCCATTAGGGCCACTCCACACACATCAACCGGCGTCTCTCCCTTCGAGATGATGACTGGTCGACAAATGACTCTCCCTCTACACCTGTTGTACCAACCAGGTGACGCCACCATGGCGACGGCCTACACCACTCAACAATACATGAAAGACTTGAATGTACACCTCCGAGACACTTTTGCTTTTGCCCAGCAAAACCTGGAAAGGTCTGCTGAGGGACGCAAAGCGTACTATGACCAGAAGGCTTCCCATGATGAACTCCAAGTGGGAGACAGAGTCTTGTACTATACTTTCGCCCCCACAGCCGGGAAAGGAGGGTCCGGGACCGGTACTCTCGCCCGCAAACTAATGCCCAGGTGGACGGGACCTCATTTGATAACAGACAAAGTGTCATCAGTTGTCTACGGAATCAGAATCAGCAAAGGTCGCAAACGGCCAATTGTTAAATGGGTACATCGAAATCAAATCAAACCTTTTCAGGCGCTCAGTGACTCCGCAAATGACGAGGATCTGACAAACTCACAGACTTCATGGGAAAATAAGGTCGTCCAAACACAGGTTAGTAAGTAAACTAATCAGTTTAGACTGTATTTCTGGTGTGTGACACGTGGAATCTGACGACCAGAGTGAGTTTGACGTAGTGAAACGTTGTTTTTAGTTGCTTGATTGCTACTTTTGTTGTTATTGAAGTTGTTATTGTTTTCTGAACACTCCCAGCCAATAGAGGTTTTGATTGTTGATAAGTTGAAGACTTAAATGGATTTTAACTATGCCAACATGCTGTTCATTTTGTTAAAGATCTCAATCTTTGATGAGTCATAGTAGATTAATACTACTTAAGGTACTATAATCTACACTGATCTCCCAATCATTTAGGTAGAACCGATTCGATCGTTTCTATTCTAGATCTATTCATTTTGATGAGTCTCGCCATAGACTTCAAAATTCATAGGGATTACCAAATCTTGCGTCGTTCGTCTAAAAGACAACAGACATTCAGACCAAACTAGTTTCATTTTTTCATTTTAGTTTAACCTAAACTAATTAATGAATGGAGGATTAGTTTGAATGAAGAGGCATTCGTTACAGAAGCCCTCCACATTTCTATAGGTATAGATCCCTATATCTGATTTTTACAGCATTGATCCACCCCTTAATTGGTAATTTTAGCTGATCTAATCCATGATAGCTTACATACCAGGTGCATATAGGTAAGGCTTAATGTAGAATCCCAATCATAAGCCCACCTAAAACCACATAATTGCATGACACATTGAACCAGGGTGGCACCGACTGGAAGCCATCCAGCCTGCAACCTTCGATGTGGGGACCTGCTGATCCAACGTTGGTCTTCAACCTTCATCCAAGGCCCGCCTCCTCTGCTTCAATCGAGGGATCCCCTCTACATGCTGATTAAAAACCATTCTTGCTGATGAAATCAATAACCCCCATCGTTGTGGATTTACCGTTGTGGATTATAAGACTTTGTTTCCAAGGGATCACAGACTCAGTTCTCCATGGGTTAACAGACTATGTTTTCCAAAGGATTAAAAGCTTGCCGCAATGGGATTACCTACGAACAGTATGGAATTTCCAAAAACATTATGGGAGTATAATTTTGAACTTTTTGATTTTTCTTTTTCCACTTGCTGGATTACATAGAGGTCAGAGACATTCGGTGGTATCCTTTCGTGTTGGAACTCATCCCCAAGGACAGGCGATGACTTCCAAAAAGGGGGACTGTAGTGATATAGGCCTTTGTCTTGACCTTCAAGTACACCTCTCCACATCTCTCTGAAACTCTAAGTGTTACACCTTCTTGAAGCCCTCAAGGAGACAGATGGACACTTATATATTTTTACAATTATTATGAATTAATGGA
>JBBPBX010060528.1:0-7500 GCA_038048925.1 Garcialebias charrua
AAGAGAAGGTTTTTCTCTCTTAACATACAAAGCTTCCTTAACACCCCTCTCAAACCATCTGTGTTCTCGGTCCAAAATTTGCACATTTTCATCCTCAAATGAGTGTCCCTTGTCCGTGAGGTGAAGGTGAACAGCTGAGTTTTGTCCAGAGGTGGTGGCTCTCCTGTGTTGGGACATTCGTTTGTGAAGAGGCTGCTTCGTTTCTCCAATGTAACGGTCTGAGCAGACCTCGCTGCACTGGACTGCATACACCACACCACTCTGTTTGTGTGTGGGGGTTCTGTCCTTCGGGTGGACCAGCCTCTGTCTGAGAGTTCTGCTGGGTTTGAAATGTACTGGGATGTTGTGTTTGTTGAAAATCCTTCTGAAATTCTCTGAGACTCCAGCAACATAAGGAATGACAATGTTTTTCCGTCTGTTAGCATTTTTCTGTTGATTATTGTGTTTAGCAGATTTTCTCGCTGACTTGACAAAAGCCCAGTTGGGATATCCACATGTTTGCAGCGATTTGTTGATGTGTTTCTGTTCCTTTTCCTTCCCTTCTGTCCTTGTGGGGATGTGTTCTGCCCGATGCTGTAAGGTTCTGATAACAGAAAGTTTGTGCTCCAGTGGATGGTGAGAGTCAAACAGAAGATACTGGTCTGTGTGGGTTGGTTTTCTGTAAACTTCAATGTTGAGACTGTCCTCTCCCTCCATATGCACCAAACAGTCCAAAAAAGGCAGCTTGTTATCGTTAGCATCCTCTCTGGTGAACTTGATGTTGTTATCAACTGAGTTAATGTGTCTGGTGAAAGCTTCCACCTCCCTGGCTTGGATTTTGACCCAGGTGTCATCCACATAACGGAACCAATGGCTTGGAGTTGTCCCCTCATAGGAGTTAACAGAGGAGGAGGTCTGAGATTTCAACTTTCCAAAACTTACAACTCAGTTTTGGGCCTGATTCACAAAGGTCTTACACCGGATGGGAGCAGAGGTGTCTTGTCTGTGAATTAGACTAACAAAGTTTGTTGAGAAGCCTCTGTTGTTGGGCTGTGAGGTGTTGTTTGTCAATTTACATACAGTTGTTGTGTTTTCTGTCAGAGACTTCAAGGGAACTCCCTACTGTTAAGGTGTGTTCTGTCAATTTACATGTATGTGTTACCTCAGCTGTGATTAGTTGTGTTTTCTGTCAGAGACTTCAAGGGACTCCCTACTGTTAAGGTGTGATCTGTCAATTTACATGTATGTGTTATTGACTTGTAAGCCTGTATAAAACTTCTCGTTCTCACAGCTTCCATTCAGAATTGAAAAAGACTTCTGGACAGAAGTCGAAACGTTTTCTGTTACAAATAAAGTCCAGTTGATCCTGAATTGAACGCCTTTTTGATTTATCATGTCCTGGATGACTGAGAATCTTCACCAGCATGTGTCCTAGGTATGTTTTGTGACCCCATCCTCCCCCGAGAAACAAAGCGTGCACTTTCAAGACACAATCCCTGATGGAGCATTCACATGACAAACACATCATTGTTGTCAACTGCTCAGGATCCTCATGATCCTCTTTTTCTGAAGTTAGTTTATTTATAATCTCGTGTAATCTCATTTCAGATTAAGCTTGATCAGGTTATGTGACCGAACGTGGCGCGCGCGGTCTTATCAAAATGAATCATGTTTATGAGTTAGTTTGATGAGGACAAACGACCACTGTCCCAAATCTTTAATGTTTGGTGTCAAAATGTCTCATTGTGATGAAACCCACTAATTATATTGCACCAGTTAAACTCCAAACATGTGTGGAACCTGTGTGCGTGTCTTTTAGGACATGGCAAACGGAGGGGACCAGTTCAACCTTGCAGAGCGCTCGGACTCGGAGTGCGCGGAGTCGCGGACCCCCCAAAATAGTCCACCAAGGACAGTCCTCTGAAGGCGTCCAGCCAGCAGGTAGCAGCTCAAGTGTGTAAATAATCATTTATTTGACTTTTCACCACATCCAACTTCCCCTTCAGAATATAAAGTAAAGACTGTGAATCAAATCACAAACTGTTTGTTGTACAGGGGGTGGAAGACATCAAAGTTGTCCTACATGACAAGGACCTCTGGGGCAAATTCGACCATGTAGGAACTGAAATGATCATCAACAAGGCTGGAAGGTGAAAAGGAAATGTTTTTCATCAATACATGTAATCAGTTACTGAATGGACGAATAAAAAATAAAAAAAATCTCCCCAGTCTGTGCGCGTGCATGCAGGCCTCTGAGCAGAGACTTTTGTGTGGCCTACTTTTTATATATATACCGGGTATATATATAATTTGTGGAGCGTTGGTCCTAGGACATGTCACAGCTAATGCACCTTTTTGCTTCATCTTAATTATTTTGCATTGCTGAATAATCTTTTGTTTTTGTCCTCAGCAAGTGCAGCGCCTCAACCCAAGGACCTGTCAACGCCCAGTGAGTACCGGTATACATTACACTTTAAACCATTGTTTATTTTATCAGGCCTTGCAAAATAATTTTTATTATTATTTTATTTTTTTCATGGAAAACCGATGCCACTTCCAGATCAGAAATTGGAAGATGGGCATTCCCATTGCCTGAGGATGGTAAGTATTGAACAGTTAGCAGTGAGACACTTGGAAAAAAATGATCACCAGCCACCTTGCTGTTGGAGAGATAACATTGTAATCAAGAAATGTGTGTTTGTTTTATTTTTCCCCCCCAGTGTTTCAGCGTATTCAACTTCTTTGACCTCGGCGATCGCCTACACCGTGTACATCCCACCTCCAGCTGTGCCAAAGAGGATGGAGACCATGGAGGATTTTGTGAGAGAGGAGCACCTCGTGACTCTAAATTTGCTACCCTGGTAGGTTTTACAAGTCTGGAGGAAAGCCGAGCATAACGCAGTACAGTACTGTACAACCAAACACTTTGAAGTGTCAGTGAACTGTATCATGGATTTATTTCAACAGGTTCTGCAGATTTCCAGAATTGGAGGAAGCACACCAAGGACTTTGTCTACAAATTTCTTGATAGGTATGTATCAACACACGCTCACCCACCCACTAACCATCTGAACTAAATATTTTACTTGCAAGTTCAGTATTTAGTTTTGTAAACTAGATATTTAGCTATCAAATTAAATATTTAATTTAGAACGACATGGTTGAAATATGACTGGAAAATTTTGTTTTCTCTAAACTAAAATATTGCTGTTGATTTTTGTAACTTTGCTAATGGCACCCATAGATATGAAAATGTTTGGCAACTCGAGTGCGTTTTGCAGCAATTTTTTAACTGATGTGCTCAAATTTGGCAGCACGATGTCTCAGTGGTTAGCACTGTTGTCTCACATCAAGAAGGTCCTGGGTTCAATCCCTGGTTGGACCTGGAGTGTTTCTGTGTGGAGTTTGCATGTTCTTCTCGTGCTTGCGTGGGTTTTATCAGAGTACTCCGGTTTCCTCCAACAGATCCAAAACATGCATGTTCGGCCTTCAGGTCCAGGCCTCCCTTGAAAAAGAGATCTGTGATCTCTATGGGATTTGCCTGCTTAAATAAAGGTTAATAAATAATAATGTGTGTTAGTGTGTTAACTAGTGTTATAAGTGATTGGCAAAAACAAAAATTCAAAGCCACCTATCAACATATGATTGTACAGCCACACTTCCAGGCTGTCATATTGTTAAGTTTGCAGATGATACAGCGGTGGTGGGATGCATCACAAACAATGATGAGTCCAGCTACAGACAGGAGGTGGAACACCTGGAGAGCTGGTGCAAAGAGAATAATCTTCACATGAATGTGAAGAAGACAAAGGAGATGATTGTGGACTTCAGAAGGAACAAACACACCCATGCCCCACTGAAAATAGGTGGGTCTGCAGTGGAAGTGGTCTCCAGCTACAAATACTTGGGTGTACACTGAATGATAACCTCAGCTGGAGCAACAACACCACCAGCCTGATCAAGAAAGGTCATCAGAGACTCTACTTCCTCAGACGGCTGAGACGAGCTGGTCTGAGCAGCCCAGTCCTCACCTCCTTCTACAGGTGTGCAGTGGAGAGCATCCTGTGCTCCAGCATCAACGTGTGGCATGGAGGCTGCACAGTTGCAGAGAGGAAAGCTCTACAGAGAGTGGTGAAGGCTGCACAGAAGTCTGTTGGAGTCAGTCTCCCCACCATCACAGACATTTACACCTCCAGATGCAGGAAAAGAGCCACCTGCATCATGAAAGACCTCACTCACCCAGCACACTCACTCTTTGCCCCACTCCCCTCAGGACGGAGGTTGAGGAGCATCAAATGTAGAACCACTAGACTGAGGAACAGCTTCTACCCTGAGGCTGTTAGACTCATGAATAAATAAATAATAAATAAACACTGCAAAATATCACATCATGCTGATGCTGATCTGTTTTCTTGTTGCTGTGTTCATCTGTGACCATCTGCTCATACAGACTCATGTTCGTGCTGCTGTTTATACTATATTAGGCTTAGTGTATTACTAGTTGATGTTTTTCTTAGTTAATTCTAGATGTTATTACTGTTTTTCTCTTGCATTTGTTGTTGGATGTAACTGGGACCCCGTGTACATAATCTCGTTTTCATCACATGTACCACATGCGGTGCAAATGACAATAAAGACTCTCTGACTCTGACATTTGCTGGGATGGATGTTTTTATTTATTTATTTATTAATCAGGGAGATCCCAGCAAGACACTGTGCATTTTCCAGATTGCCTTTGCATATTGCTAATTACTTTTTGTTTTTGTTTGTTTTTTTGCAAATGCAGATGGAATCATGAATGGAGATTCTGCAGCAACAGAGGATTTTATAAGGACTCATGCTGCAGAGCATTTAAAACATGCAAAGGAGGACATGGGCTCACACTGGACAATTAACACAACTGGTAGAGCTGCTGCCTCTCAGCGAGCAGGTCCCCGGTTCAAATCCCGGTCCGGGGGCCTTTCTGGGTAGAGTTTGCATGTTCTCTCCGTGCATGCATGGGTTTTCTCCGGGTGCTCCAGTTTCCTCCAACAGTCCAAAAACATGCATGTTAGACTGATGGTGACTCTATGACCTTGGGTGTGAGTGAGACAGGTCTCTCTTGTAAATGAGTCCCTGTGGCTCAACGAGGCTAGCCTGTATAAATAAAGGTTGAATGAAAAAATGTGCCACAAAGAAGTGGAGGTGGGGCTTTCACACTGGACATTTAATGCACCACGAAGAAGTGGACACTGGACATTTAATGCACCACAAAGAAATGGACACTGGACATTTAATGCACCACAAAGAGGTGGAGGACATAGGGTCACACAGGACATTTAAAACGTGCCACATAGAAGTGGAGGATACGGGCTCACACAGAACTGAGGAACACATTTTTGGGGGGGAGATGCAAATAGGTGCTGGGCATAAAATTAGAATATTGTGAAAAAGTTATTTATTTCAGTAATTCCATTCAAAAAGTAAAACTTCTATACAGTATTACTGTATATTCATTCACACAGACTGATATATTTAAAAATAATCTTAATGCTGATGATTATAACTCCAAATTCATTATAAGTAAATTACATTACTTGAGATCAATTAAAAAATGATTTTTATAGATGTTGGCCAACTGAAAAGTATTAACATGGTAGCATGGTCCTTAGCCCCAACTATTGAAAGATGTACATATTGTACATTTCATGTTCATACATCTCAGTTGGCCAACATTTATAAAAATACTTTATTTTTATTGAGCTCAAGTAGTAGTCTAATTTTCTGAGATACTGAATTTAGGGTTGTCATTGGTTGTCAGTTTTAATCAACATTAAAATAAATAAACATTTGAAATATATCAGTCTGTGTGTAATGAATGTTTCACTTTTTGAATGGAATTCCTGAAATAAAACAACTTATTTAAAATATTATGACCAGCACACTTTGTACAGATTATTTTTGTGGTGAGGGGACTGTAATTGTATACAGCTTTTTTATTTATCTTGTTCCTGCCTGCTATATCAAAAAGAAAAATGAAGGCATGTTAAAAAAAAAATTGTTAAGTACAGACCAAAAATGAAGGCATGTTAAAAAATTATTATTGTTTATGTTAAGTACGGCCAAAGAATGAAGGCATTTAAAAAAAAAATATGTGAAGTACAGACCCAGGTGAGTTGTGTACTTTTATAGATTTGTTTGTGTATTTTGTGTTGCCACCAGTTGATAAGTTCCGTAATGTAAAGCTTTTTTTTTAAGTTACCAAAGGTGGAATTCTCAATTTTATGTGTTATGCTGTTCCTTTAAATTGTGTCAAATAAACAGGATAAAGGTAAAATTTATGGAGTGATTTGTAAAACTTAATCCAACTGTTTGTAGGATTTTAAAGCTGCGGATGGTCAAAGTATTTCCCTAGATTTGTTTGCCTCAACGCAATTTTAAAGTAGATTCATTATACTTTTTATATGCATAGCATGAACAAGCAGCATGTAAAGTGACTAAAATAAGTTAAATATAATAGCCTAATTAGAATAAGCTAAATACAGTAAGTTATTGACGTCAGATAGACGTCTAATGTAGACGCCTTTTAGACGTCAGGAATATAGACGTCTAATGTAGACGCCTTTTAGACGTCAGGAATATAGACGTCTAAAAGACGTCGGGGAAAAGACGTCATCTGGCGTAACGTTTTCGACCTTCCAGGGACCTGATTTCGACGTCCAGAAATGACCTGAAAAAGACGTCGTATAGACGTCACCTTGCTCAGTGGGTGCCTGCTATATCAAAAAGAAAAATGAAGGCATGTTAAAAAATTATTATTGTTTATGTTGAGTACGGCCGAAGAATGAAGGCATGTTAAAAAAAAATTTTATGTGAAGTACAGACCAAAGTGAGCTGTGTACTTTTATAGATTTGTTTGTGTATTTTGTGTTGCCACCAGTTGATAAGTTCCGTAATGTAAAGCTTTTTTTTTAAGTTACCAAAGGTGGAATTCTCAATTTTATGTGTTATGCTGTTCCTTTAAATTGTGTTAAATAAACAGGATAAAGGTAAAATTTATGGAGTGATTTGTAAAACTTAATCCAACTGTTTGTAGGATTTTAAAGCTGCGGATGGTCAAATGTATTTCCCTAGATTTGTTTGCCTCAACGCAATTTTAAAGTAGATTCATTATACTTTTTATATGCATAGCATGAACAAGCAGCATGTAAAGTGACTAAAATAATTTAAATATAATAGCCTAATTAGAATAAGCTAAATACAGTAAGTTAATAACGTCAGATAGACGTCGAATGTAGACGCCTTTTAGACGTCAGGAATATAGACGTATGATGTAGACGCATTTTAGACGTCAGGAATATAGACGTCTTTTAAACGTCGGAAAAAGACGTCGTATAGACGTCTCCTTGCTCAGTGGGAGGGACCTTCAGATCTTCAGTCTGACGTTCTCCCAACTGAGCTATTTCGGCATGTATTACTTTTATCTAAATTTACTTTTGACTGATCCAATATCTGTCATAGCATGGACAATTTCACAAGAGA
>JBBPBX010060528.1:12500-21411 GCA_038048925.1 Garcialebias charrua
AAAGCGGAAGTAGAAAAAAACAAATTACATTAAGCAAACCGGAAGTGGCCAAAGCGGAAGTGGCCCGAATCACATTAGAAAAAAAACGGAATTACATTTGGAAAAACACAACAAAAACAAGAAAAACACAACAACATTTGGAAAAACGAAATTACATTAAGACAAACTATTGTTTTTTCCACTATTTTTTTTTTACTTTATTAACAACACAAAACCGAACACAGCACACACACACACACACACGCACACACAAACAAACAAACACACGGAGGTACAGTTAGCATGCTGTTTAGCCTGTAGCTATAAACTGTTTTGTTAGATTTTTCTACCTGGATTATTGAGCATGCATCAGGGTGTTTTGTTCATGCTTAAAGAAGACACGACGCTGCCTGGAAGAACTCACAAGGATCTTCAAGGTAATTAAGTTTTGTTGACGTACATTTCAGTTACATTACTCGTGCGGCATAATGTGTTGTTTACATAACATGCTCATTGAAACGTTAATCGAAGCCCCCGATTTTGCAAACTATAAGTATATTTGTCCACAGAGAACTAGTGTGTGTAAGTTAGCAAGTGTAGCAGCGATTAGCTGTTTAAGTTAGCACAAATGCTAAAACAAGTTTCTTCAGTTTTAATAGAGAGACCGACAGCAAGCTCAATTTTAATATTTACACTGGGCAGCTGTTTAATCTGTGCTCATCTTTAATCTGCAGTCACCACAAATCTTAATATATCGGTTGCATGCTTTAAATCAACGAGGCTAGCCTGTAAATAAAGGTTGAATGAATGAATGAAAAATAGTATTTAACTATAGATAACAACCTTAATTTGTTCGGACTCTAAGTGATTTAATGTTTAGTTTCCCTGGAGGTGTCGCAATGAATTAATGAATGACATTACTGTCAGCGTACAGTAAAATGTACAATGAAATTAGGAGTATCTTCCATACAGGAAGTAATAAAAGCAAACGAACTACATCACACACTACATATGTACGCAGTACTTTATAAAAAATATACTAGTGAAGCTAGAACAGTGGTAGTTCCAGCGGTCAGGTGTTCTTAACTGTGAATGCACATCATGTAAATACTGTTGTAAAGTACCCTGATGCATGCTCAATAATCCAGGTAGATTAGATCCAAGTAGAAATGGATCAGTCTGTGGCACTGCTCAGGTGTTATGAGAGCCCAGGTTGCTCTGATAGTGGCCTTCAGCTTCTCTGAATTGTTCACATCTTCCTCTTCATCCTACAACTGTTGTAAAGTGTTCTCATATATACAATTGTCAAACACTGCTATAAAAATATAACTTTATTTCATCCAATTTTCAGGTGGCGTGCAGGTGCCCATGGTTTCATCATGCTGCTCCCATCGTTGGCTGCAGGACCTGATGGCTGAATGAAAGAACTAACAGTGTTTGATTTGATGTTTATTCATTCATTTTAAAAGAACAATACAAGACAGTTTCATCAGATACAAGAATACAAGTAGGATAAAATGAAGGCAGCAGAAAGAAGATGAAATCTTATATCTGCCCCTGAGTGTTGCCCAAATTGTCGAGCTTATGGTATTAATGACAAGATGGTATTAACGTCCGTTGATACATGTCATGTACTTTCAATTTCTTTTTTGTTACCTGTTCTTCCATTACATTTAAACAAGTAAATATTGTATTTGTGTGATGCTGACTTTAGTAATGATAAATCTTACAGTATTTCTTTTTTTAGATTTTTTTCAATGTACACATTTCTGTTTTTCTTGTCAATTTTGGTTTGATCTGGCAGGCAACAAATAATACTCGTTTATATTTTACCACAAGTCTTCTAAATCCATATGTGAATAAGATATTCGAAGTCAGCCATTCTGAAAGTAAACGTTAGATCCAATATTTTTTGTTAAACAAACATCATTGTACAAAATAAAATGGTTCTATTACACTTTAGTTGATTTATTTAGACCACGTTTTTACCACCATGTGAACAAGTCTTAAACTGACTGTTTCTCTTCAAGGTTTACACAGAATCTTTTTCTCATTAAACCTTTATTTATACAAGGTTAGTCTCATTGATTCACAAGGACTCATGTTGTACATGAGACCTGTTTTAAACAAAATCCACAGATGAGGTACAGCCAACAAGAGATAATCAAAATTTACGTCAACAAATTTTATAACAATTTACAGCTTTACTAGAATGTTCCAAACATTAAGATGAAATTAAAGAATAAATGTAAAGTTCCAATCACAGTATAAAACAAAACTAAAAACATTTAACATTATAATGAAATGATTATGGTAAAATGACAATGTTCAGTCAAGTCATCTGGACAGTTTCTTCTTTTTTTTTTTTGTTCTCACAAGAAAAAAAAAACTATCCAGATGACCTGGCTGAACATTGTTGGATGATCAGTAACCAGGTGCTGGTCATAAACTTAAATTATCGTGAAAAAGTTTTATTTCAGTAAATCCATTCAAAAAGTGAAACTTGTATATTCATTCATTACACACAGACTGATTACTTGGAGCTCTTTTTTGCCTGGATTACTGCAGCGATGCGGCATGGCGTGGAGTGGATCAGTCTGGCACTGCTCAGGTGTTGAGAGCCCAGGTTGCTCTGATAGTGACCTTCAGCTCCTCTGAATTGTTATTCTGAGCAATTCTTCGAGAGACACAGCCGCCACTTTCTCTGTAAAAAATACAGTGAATACGGTAATTGTAGTTATTGGACACTGCATTAAGGAAAACTTAATTCCTTGTTTTTGCTTTATTTTCATAAAAACTAAAATCCAACATTTCCAAACATTTTGAACAATAAAACAATCTGTCCGTGCAAACCTTCAGAATCAAGCAGATAATCTCCCCAAAAGCAAAGTGTTTTGGTTTCCTTCTATCACCTGTTGCTTCCTACTGGGCTGAGAGGTGGTCTATGTTCTCCAAGTCTGAAGCAGTCAGGGTCTTGTCAGAGAAACATAACACTGGGATTCTGCTGTAGTGCAGCGAAGAACCCTAGACTTGCCAATCCATCTTTGAATCTGTTGAGGACAGATATAGAACAGTGTAATCATTGTATTGTAGCATAGTTAAATGCCCTTCACAACCAAAATTTTTGTTGGAATATATTTGGACTAATTTGAAATGCATAGTCTCATATACTAGGCAAAGTAAAGTTGGGGTTTTTATTTAGCTTTTAATAAATACATGAAGGTCTCGTAATGTCATTTGCTGTGGTGATGAACATATAAATGGCATTACTGAAGTCATACTGCGTCATATGATCATATAATTTTACTTTATTTTTAAACACAGTATATTTTTGAGCATTAATGGCAGACTGGTTATTACTAACTGTTTAATGGCACCAACATTTCTGTAAATGATGTACCATTTGAGATAGTCCTCCACAAAAGCTTGCTTCTGAAAATTCTTGACAATTCGGAGGCATCCAGCCATTTCATTTCAAAAAGGTTGCCGTTCTGCAATTGCAATGATTAATCCGTATCAGCTTCGAGGACCTAAAAAACAAACAAACAAACAAAAAACAGCTGTTTACAGCGTGAAAAACATACAAAATATCAATTTGGCTACTTCTGTAATAAATTAGAATTTAGGATTCAAATGATTTAATTTGTGATTATACCACTGTGTTGCTAGGTACAAAACTGTCCTTTCAAACCAGATAAATAAAGCATAAAAAAAATCTTCATTTGAATCTAAAACTATTCTCCAGGTGTTTGATAGTGCTTGCATGAGCCTAGCTCCTACCTGTCGTAGAACTTTGGTGCCTCCTCATCATCACATCTTCGACAGTGGCACTGAAAGTTGGATTCCCCATCATGTGGTTGACGAGGTTCTTGGACAGTAAGTGTGGTGCATCTCCCCTGTGTGTAATACATACAGCAATCATCTTTCCTGCTAAAAAAATACTCATCTTCCCTGGCAGCTGTTACAGAGAGCACAAAATAACTTTGGTTAACTTGTACACTGACATGTGTATGAAAATAAAGAAGTTTATTTAAATTTCTAATTACATTGAACAATCTGGGAAGAGTGTGGTTATCTGTTTTGCTGAAGAACATGTCTGCGTTTTTTTTTTTTTTACTTACCCGAAGTCTGACTTTTACTGCCATAGTTTTAGTTTACATGTTTTATTTTGTATTGTGCACATTCTTTTGTTATGACTCTTATTTTGAAAGGCAAAAGTAGGAAGTGCTTTCCAGCATGTTGCTAGGCAACCAAAGAAAGAAGTTGTACCGTACTGCTATGAAGACATGATATTAGCAAGTAGCTGTACAAAAGTAATTTAAGTTTAAGAAGTTCTTTATTACTCTCATTTCTACCTCAAAAGGAAGGGTCAGCCAGCGAGGTATTTATATGTTATATCATTTTTATGTCAAGATTGTATTCATGACACCGTCTCACTTAAGTTTATGTTGTATTTTTAGTTCGACGGTAGTGTTGGTGTCAGTGACAACGAAAGTGAAGTGTAATAAGAAGATTTCCATTAAAACTGACTACACACTAGCAGTTCAACGAATTCATTAATGCTGTAAAGAAGAGGTGGAAGTGACAGTCGAACTCGATGACAAAGTCGAACTCGATGACAAGAAAAGGAACGGAGCTACATGAACGCCCTGACCTCTGGTGGCGACATTGCGTCATTGCACCAAAGACCAACGGCTGCAAATGTTAACGGTCACATGTTCATCTGCTGCTTCTTCATAAAGACGTCCAGAAGCCAGACATTTAAGTTCATGTTTGGAAAGTGACACAAGGAAGGAGTAACAACAAGGAACTGTGTGAAACTTGACAACAGCAGCACAACAAGTTAACAAGAAGGGAAGTAATGCAACAAAGCTCATAATTTAAGTCAAGTTAAAAAGACATTTCACCAAGTAAAAGTCCATAACAGCTCAAGTAAAACAAAATGTCAGAAACAAATGACACAGAAATAGAAGATGCCAGTGCAGAACAAGCTGCCAAAGCACAGCAAGCAGATGAAACCTCTTTAGTGCAAATTGGGCAAAAAGAGCTGCGTAGAAGTGATAGATCTCGCATATTAACAGGAAAAGGAAGACAATTTCATAAAGAAAAACTACAGGGGTTGCAACGTCACTTTGAAAGTACTTATGACAGATGGAAGGCATTAATCAAGGTTGCTAAAAAATCTGTTATAAAAGGAGATCCAGTTGACATTCTTGAAGGTCATATGGACATTGTGCAAAGAGAACTAGATGCTCTTAACGGTATTTATGATCAATACAGAGCAATAGATGGACCACCCCATGATGTGCGTTCCAAGTTAGACAAAGGCATATCAGTGACTAAGGTAGTTTTCCAAAACATCCAACGTTATGTTGAGGGAATAAATAAGGAGGAGATTGTTTGGCCTGATGCTAGTTCTGTATTTACATCTTCTAGCTCAGATACTGTCTCAGTTTATAATCCGTTTAAGGCCAGTACAGTTATTTCTAATGGCTCCTCCACCAAAAGACAAGAAGCTATGGCAGAGTATGAAGCCACAAAGGCCGTGCTTAAGATAATGGCTGAACAAGAGAAATTTAGAGAAAAAATGCAAACCATAGAAGAAGAAAACAAATGCATAATCGCAGAACAAGAAGCTGCTGCAATGTCACAACGCCATCTAGAAGAAAGAGAGGAAACTGAACGCAAGTTAAAAAGAGAAAAGGAGAAGGCGGCTGTGATCAAGAGACAACAAGCGGAAAGTGCTGCAAGGGGAAAGTCAGTCGAGGACTTAAAAAAGGAAATTGAAAGACTGGAAATTCTAAAAAAACTCAATGCAGCAAAAGCAAAATTACAAGTTTATGAAGAAGACTACTTTTCAGTGAAGCAAGAAAGCATCAGTCCGAATCCTGCAAACATACAGGTTACTGAGTTCAAAGACACTGCTAATCAACCCACACAACCACCACAACAGCTAAATGTCATTCACGAGAGCACAGGTGAGCTTGTAAAGGTTTTAGCAGAAGCCATGTCAGCTAATAGGCTACCGATTCCAGAGCCCTCAGTATTTTGTGGGGATCCACTTAAGTTTAAATATTGGAGAGCATCTTTTCAGACTCTAATAGAGAGAAAGAACATTCCCACAGCAGAAAAGATATTTTTCCTACAGAAGTATGTAGGTGGATGTGTTAAAGAAGCCTTAGATGGCTATTTTCTGATTGGCTCTGAAGACTCTTATATGGCAGCATGGAATATGCTCAATGAACGTTATGGAGAGCCTTTTGTCATTGCTAAGGCCTTCAGGGACAAGCTGCATACATGGCCAAAGCTCCAAGGTAAAGACAGTGCAGAATTAAGAAAGTTTGTGGATTTCTTACAAAGCTGCCAATCTGCAATGGCTACCAATGATAATCTGAACATCCTCAATGATGGAATAGAGAATCAAAGACTTGTTGCTAAACTGCCAGACTGGTTAAGCAACAGATGGAACCGGAAGGCTACAGTGTACCAGCTGGAGCACAAACAGTTCCCACGTTTCAGTTACTTTGTAACATTCCTTTCAATGGAGGCAAGTATTGCATGTAATCCCATTACATCATTCCAAGCTATAAGACAAAGTGACTTTGACAAACCAAAGACAAAACCTCAACTTACACTCATTCATAAGAAGCAAGATACAGCGAAAATATTTACAACTAACTCTACAGAAAGAAGCATGATCTCTTGTGTGTTTTGTAAAAGAGCAGAACACAGCTTACACAAATGTCGTAAGTTCACTGAGAAACCAGTTACTGAGAGAGTCAAGTTCATTCAAGGTGAAAAACTATGTTTTGGCTGTCTAAATAGTGGTCACTTCTCCAAGAACTGCACCAATCGGATGACATGCAACACGTGCTCAAGACAACATCCCACATGTCTGCATGAAGAAAGACAAAAACACGAGACAAAGAAAGAACAACCTAAAGAACAAGAAGTAGCTGAACGGAAGGAAACTCAGCAACAGGTAACACAGTCACAAGACACAGTTAACGAAAGTACGTCTAACAGAGTGACTCATGAAAGTAGAAACACACAGACATCTGCAATAGTACCTGTCTATGTATCCACACAAAATGAGCCAAGCAAAGAAATACTTACCTACGCTCTACTGGACACACAGAGTGATTCGTCCTTCATTCTTGATGAAGTAGCGAACAATCTGGACACAGCCAAAACCCAAGTTAAACTCAAATTGTCTACAATGTCATCCAAGAAAACAACTGTACCATGTACAAAACTTGAAGCTTTGCAAATAAGAGGATTGTTTTCTGAAAAGAAACTCACTGTGCCAGTTGCCTACACACGTGATTTTATACCTGCCAATCGTAGCCATATTCCTACTTCAGACACGGCAAGGTCATGGCCACATTTGGAGCATCTCACTGGACACATTGCTCCACCATTGGACTGTGAGATAGGACTCCTACTAGGCTACAACTGTACACAAGCCTTAATGCCCAGAGAAGTCATATGTGGTGAAGAAAGCCAGCCTTATGCCCAGAAAACAGATTTGGGCTGGAGCATCATAAGTTATTGTGACTCAAGTGACGAAGGCAGCGATTTAATTGGAGTAAGTCATCGCATCACTGTAAAGCAAGTAATACCAGAGACTGAGCCAACCAAAAAGCTAAAGAATAAAGTTCATTATATCTGCAAGACACAAATAAAAGAAGTAACAGGTCCAGATGTAATCAAAGCACTTGAATCAGATTTTATAGAGAGAGCAGTGGAAGAGACAAGCATTTCACAAGAAGATGTCTGCTTCATAAGAAAGCTACAAGAAGGAATCAAACAAAAGCAAGATGGACATTATGAAATGCCCCTGCCTTTCAAAAGTGACAGACCAAATCTTCCTAATAACATGTCAAGTGCTATGCAACGCTTAAGCAGTCTCAAACGCAGATTCATAAGGGATCAAAAGTACTACTCAGACTATACAAAGTTCATGGAGGACATTATTGCACGCGACGACGCAGAGAAAGTAGCAGAGAAGGAACTCTGTAATACCCCTGCCTGGTATATTCCCCACCATGGAGTATATCACCCTCAAAAACCCGGCAAGATCCGTGTAGTCTTTGACTGCTCTGCACAATATCAAGAAGCTTCGCTAAATGAACACCTGCTTACAGGGCCTGACCTAACAAACGCTTTGGTGGGAGTACTCTGTAGGTTCAGGAAGGGCTCAGTGGCTGTAATGTGTGACGTGGAGCGCATGTTTCACCAGTTCCATGTAACACCTCAAGACCAGGATTATTTACGCTTTCTATGGTGGGAGCATGGTGATCTAAGTGTTCCCCCTCAGTCTTTCACATGAAGGTTCACCTGTTTGGTGCAGCTTCTTCACCTGGTTGCGCCAATTTTGGTTTAAAACATCTAGCTGCACAAGGTGAGGGAAAGTTCTCTCCAACCACAGTGAAGTTTATTCAAAGAAACTTTTATGTAGATGATGGACTTGTAAGTGTTACATCAGACGCAGAAGCAATAAAACTAGTCAAGGAAGCAAGAGAGCTGTGTAACACAGGAAAACTAAGATTACACAAGTTCGTATCAAACAGTGACAATGTGTTGAAGTCGCTGCCCAGAGAGGAGTGTGCTGACAGTATTAAAGATCTGGATCTAGCACTTGGAGAGCCACTGATGGAAAGAGCACTTGGTGTTCAGTGGTGTATTTCATCTGATGAGTTTCAATTCAGAATAACAGTCAAAGAACATCCAATGACAAGAAGAGGAATCCTGTGGACAGTGGCGTCAGTGCATGATCCACTGGGATTTGTGGCACCCTTCATCCTAAAAGGAAAACAAATCCTGCAACAGTTATATCAGGAGAATGTCGGATGGGACAAGCCTCTTTCGGATCAGCTCTACAGAGAGTGGAAATCCTGGCTTCTAGATCTTCAAAATTTGTCAAAGAGAC